>JABEVS010000060.1:0-90766 GCA_018290735.1 Coelastrella sp. MACC-549 | reverse complement strand
GGGGCCGAGAAAGAGGGAGTGGTCGGGGAATAGGGGCCCGGAGGGCGCGGGTGGTCTTGTGTTTATACAAAAATATGTTGGTAAAAAAAACGGGGATATAGCCCACTCAACATCCCCATTTTGTAAAAAACCCCCCCCCCCCCCCCCCCCGCCTCTGCAGAGGCGGGGGGGGGGGGGGGGGGGGGAGATTTTCTACACAATGGTGATGTTGAATGGGCATATGCCACTGGCATCACCAAGCTGCAGCATGTGTATGATCTTTGCAACACACCTGATCAGGCTGCAGCGGATCAACCAGGACTGCCTCTCAAAGATTTCATCCAGTACAGCAGGCACAGATCACTCAGATAAGATGAGCCGCCGCCAGTAGTGATGCCACATTGGCAACGCACCTTTGGCAACGCACAAACCCAGGATCAAACCCTGATACACACACAAGCTGTGGCTTACCGGCTCAAAGGATGCCTGCAGGTCATTCAATGCTCCCAGAGCCTCTGCAAGTTGCTGCTGACACTCTTCGAGCTGCTGCTGCTTGTTCTGCAGTTGCAGCAACCCAAAGCTGTTGGTACGTGATGCGCCGTGCACCATGATGGTGGCAAATGGGACAGAAGGGTGCTGTTGTGAGCTGATGTGTGATCATACCGCCTGGCAGTACAATTCAGGCTGAGTGCAGAAGTACAGCCAGGCGGCACAGTCAGGTGGGGAGCCATACACTGTCACAGCTGTTGGCAACATCTGTTAATGAAAGGCGAAGATGTGAAGTGCAACCAAGAATAATACGCCATACTCAACAAACCACACCGCATTAAGTGTAAACATTTTGAGTGCAGGTTCACTGCAGGGGTGCAGTAGTACTGTGCAAGTGCTGGCCTGAACTGTCACAGCCACTGAGTGCGGTGACGGCCGCAAAGCTGTTCACCTCTTTGGCCTCGCCAGTCAGTCCATGCATGTGTTTCTCTAACTGTTTGGTCTGTATGTTGAGACCATTCCAGTGCTGCATAGCATTGGACATGCTCACCCGTCGAGCAAGCTCCTGCAGCAACAGACAGTAGATCACTTTTGCCACAAAGCTGGTTGTGTTGACACCATATGCCGTAGCTGGTGACCAGCATGCTGCAATTTATCCAACATACACCTTATTGATGTTGCGTTACCGTTGTTTCATTCATACCTGAAAAAATATGGATACTGCAGAGCAGCAGGTGCTGAACTCTGCTGCAAGCGAAATGATATCAGAAGCCCGGTCTGTCATCGTCTTCAGCAGACTACAGCGTTACTAATATATCTAACCCAGTCAGGCACGCACTCAAAAAACGGGCGAGACATTCATGCGTGGGCAGCAATTCTGGCTTACGTTATACTCAAGTGCAGCTGGGTTGAAAGCTGATGTTGGTAGGATGGTGTTGCTTGAGGTGGAAAGCTGCTCATCTGGCTTTGATGTCCAGCTCTCAGCCAGCATCGCCTGCAAACATAGAGAAATACAAGTGATCAGCTGTTATCAATCTAAAGGACGTTCTCAAGCCTTGAAGCCAAAGTGTCTTGTTTGAATGCCAGGGATAGGCTGCAACAGAAAAGCACCTTATAGCTGGTACCATTACAAGCCAGAATCACGGGGCTGAGGTTCACGTTGGGTGCAATTTGGTTTGATAATATTTTTGGTTTACAAAGTGAAGCAAAAGCGGGGCATGGAGGTGGCGCGGAGGAGCAAACATCACTTTTCGACATTTCGACTGCCTACAGAAAAGGTACGGCAGTGCAAGCAGCCTACATAGGTTATAGCTTGAATACGGCCATCTTTTGATCATCATCATGGTTTCCTTACATAGCGAGGGGTCGCTGGGACAATGACAGTGACACGCATTTGACTGCAGGAGTTGGTGGCATAAAATCGGCTATGCAAAACTCGAAAGGTTATGCAATGCTATTATGAAAGTGTAGATATGTATATTAGCGCTCCTCGGAGGTAGATCGCAAGACATCTCAGAGAAAAAGGTGAGGTAAGGAGCGCGACACTGCTGCGAGTGCCTCCTAGGTAGATGCGATTGAGTACCTGGTTTGTGCAATGTGTGCTGTAATGCACGCTTCAAGGATGCTAGTCTCTGACCCACGGGGACAAAAAGTTGCTGCTGCTACAGGTACATGTAGTATTGATATGTTTGGCGCTTATTACCTCCTCTCCATAGGACCAGTACGAAGTGGTTCCATGTGGGCAGCAATTCATAAGTCAGCAGCCTGCTTGAAGTATCTGTATCGCAGTCATCTTGTGCAATAACGAAAAGCACTATCTACCCTTTCCGGCAGCAAGGCCCTTGGGACGCTACACTTGGTAGCTCAGCCACACTGGAACGCCAAGATCAGACCAGCTTCCGGAGAGCTGCTGCCTTCAAGGCACAAAAAACCACTCAGTGGGGTCGGGTACCCCAACAAGAGACACATTAGCCGATGGTCAACCACTATGCCAGGTAATCACTTTGTGCTGCAGAAAGACCTTCTAGCAGATCTGCACGTCTGGAACAACATTGTTACAGTGTAGCAAAAACATGTCTCAATGCAGTGCAATACTAGCCTGCTGCAGCCTTGAACCCTAGTAAGCCTGGTGCAGCCTTGAACCCTAGTTGTCTCCAAGTCAGTGAAACAGATACGCCACTGAAAACAAAAGACATCCTTGTGACCATGTTGCTGCTGCCTCTCAACATACACCAAATGCCTGTGCATCCTACGCCTGCTGCCAATAACAGTAATTCTCCATCACAGCGGTCGTGGCATGTCATGCATGCACATATGGTTATGCGAGCTGCATGCATGTAGGACAATTGATTGAGGTAAAGTCTTTCCAGAAAAATCTGATCGGATCTGTCAAGTGCCTCTGAATCCTTCTGCACAGGTAATCCCCCAACTGCTGTGTGTAACTTGCATACGCCACGGTCACGTCCCGCTACCAGCTGTCAACACTGGCCTGCCCTAACTGCCTACAGTCCTGTCACCTCGCCTGATCATGATACCCAACAACCCCTGCTGGGTGCATGTATGCCTGATGCTAACCTACAGCTTGTCGCCAATTTGTTGTTGATGCCTGCATATCATGCATAATCATTCTGATGCCATGCACCAACTGCACATCGTAGACACACTCTGAATGAATAGAATAAAAGCTCATCACATTGGAAGCCAACACGGTTGCTGCTAAGATGGCAGCATCAGCAGTAGGATGGATCCGAAGCAGCAGCACACCAATCAACTGTCAGGCAATCAGCAGCAATTACGTTTGGGTCAGCTCACATGTCACACTCTGCGGTCAGGATCGTCCCAAACTCTGCATCGCGTAAAACAAAGCACCGCTGCAGTGCACTATCCAGGGAGATAGTCATTGGGCTGCACTCACGGTAAGGCACCGTGCTGTACACGACACCCAGAGCATCACCTTGCATCACACGAGTTGAACACCACACATGTTGAACAACTGCCAGTGAGCTGATACGTTCACCACCTACACTGCATCAGCATGCCAGGAGTTTGTTTGATACTTGCTGCGTGCCTGTGCATAACATGTACAGTCAACATCACACATGGCTGGACACCCCTCAGCAGGGCTGTCCTTGCCTGATCCCTACTACAACAGGTCCCTACTCCATCCTGCATGTAGCCCTGTTGGCAGCAGCTGTTGCTGCTGTCCCTTGATGGCACTGCCCTTGACCAAAGAAAAGATTGCGGGCGGCCTTGGGGGATATCCACAAAGTGGAAGTCATTTTCAATCACCTCAGTTGTCATGCTGGTGCAGCAGAGACAGCAGGAACACTTCACAAAGAGAAAACCCACACCATTTGAGAAGCATACCCCACTTCAGCCATGGCGATATGCATGCACTGGCATCCAGCCAACACCTCCCCAAGCCAAACCCACAATAACAGTAGCCCCAACACGCAACGGAGGAAACAAAACGCAAATATGTGCAAGCTTCACACTACCTATGTGCAACAAAACGAAAATATGTGCAAGCTTCACACTACCTATGTGCAACCTGTAGTACACCGCCAGGATTCCACCTGTGCCAACACCCTCAGCTACCTAGCTACACCTTCAACCTTCCACCACAACACGATTGTGCAGCAACCTGATCTACCTACGCTGCCGGCCTCTCTCCTCCTTTGAAAATAAGCACAAAATGCATTACTACAACACTGACATGCTCTGAATGGTGTTTTGAATCTCACAAATCACGCCATGCACTTGATGGGTGGGAGTACCGTGGAGGCGCCACCATCTCAGATCGCTGTTTGGCGACCGAGCTGCCAACACAATAAACCTGCAGCACAGCTGACTCTGATATGAAGTGCATGCACCCTCTGAGTAATGCAGAGTGGGGTGTCCTGCAAGCTGCTGGTAACAGCTTGAGGCCCAACAGTTGAAGTGTTGGACCCCGTTCAACAGACTCCGGAACGCATGCTCTGTTGCAGTGCAGGCTGCAGAAGACGGCCCTGCCACCCAAGAATGTCCCTCCTTGCAGATGAGAAATACAGCTGCCACTGCACATGGACCACCCATGCTGTGCATGACAACACAACACCATGTGGTTGTAGCACGAGCAGAGCACAGCTGCTGCTGTATGTTTGCAGGAAATTTGTATCTGTGGGTCCTGCAACAGGCATGCATGTCTAGTTGGCAAACAAGCTTGCACAGTTTAAGACAATTCAGGACACAAGTCACTGCTATTGACAGCAGACACAACATCTGCATTTAGTCATACACTGATACTGCACAGCTCCAGGCCAGAGTATGACTCCCCAGCCATCCCTGGTAAACCACGGCAGGGATTTCCCGTGCTGATTTCACCTGTTGCCTGTGCCCTGCTTGAACCACTTACATAAAACAAAACAAACCCATGCGTGCCCATGAATGCGTGTGGTAGTATACTGTATGCAATGTGGATGGCATATGAAGCAATGCAGCACATGCTTTGCCAGAAGGCCTCGTTTCAACCAAACCCATTATGCGACCTACAGAGCCAATGCCTTGCAGCTCACCAGTCGAGAAACACTACAAATACCTACTGCTGCCACCTTGCAGCTCACACTGGATGCTGTGCATGCCGCAAATACGGACTACATCTGCAACTATTGCTGAAATTCTACAACCGTACTCCTTACTCAACCCCTAAAACCCTACTCCATGCCCACCCTGTGACTGAGTAAGCCCCACCTCACAACACAGAACACCAGCAACCATCAAAGCAGTTTGTGCAGAACAACACACAACTACAGCCGTATGACACCACAACGACGAACAATCCCGCGTTAATTACAATGAACCTGCCTGACTGGCTGTACTGCCATGGTCTGGATGGCCAATTCCGGTATTTTCATCTACCCCCGGCTCATTATATGCAGGGCACTGCTGGTCACAGCTACACTGTTGCTTAACTGGCTAGCCTGTGCTGGCACCCTTCTGTCACAAACTGCACACAGCCCAAACCATATTTTCCCAGGTGTTGCCGTATGAGAAGTTGAAAGACTGCGACATTTGCTACCTGTGGATACTCAGGGTGTAATTGCCTGCTATGAATAGATACAGCAGCTGATCTGTCCCAAGTGTTGCAGACTCAAAGACCGACACAGGCTGCTGCTGCTTGATGGCTGCCAATGACATCTGACAACTCACTAGATATGAAGTGCACTGCATGAAAGAACCTGCCAACAAGTAGCATGTGCCGGTACTACTGCTGATGTGCATGTGTAACCCTGCAGCCAGAATGACCTGCCCGGTGCCTAAACCCAGATACGTGAATGTCAGGGGTGTACAGCCTCCTGCTGCTGATGATGATGTTTGAGTAATGGTGGGGATTACTGACAAGGCAAGTAAGAGGAAAAGAACTGCTGCTGCCACCAGCCCTAATATCCTGCTGCTGCTGCTTGTAATGATGGTCCACTTACACCTGGTCATGAGCCACTGTGCTGCTGTCTCTCTGCCTTTGATGCTGCTGCTGACAGCACTGCTGCTGCCGCTTGATGCTTGTATACTGAAGCCACTGCTGCTGCTGCTCTGAAAGCTGCTGCTGTTGCTGAAAACCCTATTTTCTAGGGAGCCTGTGCTTATGGTACTGCAGCTCCTGTTTCTGGACTGCTTTTGCTGCTGCGCCTGGGGCTTGCACTGCTCGTAGTTTAGCAGACATTGAACATCAGCTCTCTGGCAACTGCACAGCAGAGACACACCACAGGAGCAGTGCAAACCAAGTTGAATCATTGCATCCACATTGTCAAAGCAAAAGTCAAGGTTTACTGCAGCTTTTTCTTTATAGTTTCATACTGCAACTGAAGCCACTGCTGCTTCTATCAGGTGTAAAAGTCTTCTGAAATGTGAGCAGCTGCTTCTAGTGAGTGTGTCCGTGGGTGTTCTGCAGAATACGTTCTACTGCAGACTGGCACCAACACAAGAGACTGAGCCAGATGCTGCTGCTGGCAGTTTCTCAACAGTCAGCTGCAGTGCACCTCTGATTATTGGCAGCTGGTGCTACAGCATTGACTGGTGACCATGAGCTATACTGATGGAAGTCACCAAAGCGTAATTTACTGTGCTGTTCGATTGAGACATCTATCTGTATGTGTAATGACCTGCAGTTGATCAATTGCCAATCCATTGCTTAATTGGATGTTTCTGAATGATGCATTGATTACTTGATCGATTGACCAACGAATTGATTTGCAACCATGTTCGTTGTTGTTCCCACCTGAGCTGCTGACTGGCCCTGCTCCTACTGCTGCTGCTGATCCATCTAGATCACCAAAGTGATGGGCTGCTGCTGCTGCCGTTGCTGCATCGCTGCCAGGGTCTCCTGACCCAATAGTAACCATAGTAGGGGTCATTGCTGCTGACATGCTCGGCAGTGACATGCTGCCCAGACTGTCGGCAACATGTGCCAGCTCAGCTCCACTCAAGCTGCGCTGCTGCCGCTGCTGGGTGTGCAAGGGAGTGGCGGCAGGGCTATGACCCCTGCTGCCGCCTACTGCTGCTGTCATGCCTGCTGCTCCTGTGCTGCTCGGGCCGCTCGCAACGACCAGCTGCGAACCAACCGCACCGATGCTCGGTTGGGCGCCGAGTGTGCCGCTGCCACTGCTTTGCTGCTGTCCGAGAGGTCCGCTACCGGCGCGTACTAGTGCTCCGAGGTGGCCCGCGGATGGCGTACGCATGCTGCTGCGGCTGCTGCTGCTTCGCAGAAGATTCACGGCTGCACTATTTGCGCTGCTGCCACCGCCGCTGCCACCACCCGTCATGATCTCCGCGTACATGACCTTGAGGCGGAAGCCGCTGCCGACAGGGAATTCAATGCCGTTGAGATCGTTGACTGCCGCTGCCGCTGCTGCTGGGGTCGAGTAGTTCACGTAACAGTAGCCCTGTCAGAAAGTGGACAGCAAAAGAGGAAGTGAGATGACAGGTGCTGCAGAGCATCAGAGATCTTTTCTTGCAATGGTTCATTTCTGATCATGTTGTAGGGGCTGGTATTCAGGTCATCTCTTGAGGACCAGCAAGCTCTGCTGCTCACAGATTACCCCATCTTCATTTTGCAAGGCTGACAAACATAACCTTTGAGTGCTGTTCACAAGCTACACTGCAGGGACGAAACCCCTCGAGCTATACACAGCACTGCTGGAATGAGCAAAGCACCCGGACCACAGTTCAATTCGCACCGGCTGCGCTCACCTTGCTTTTTCCCGTGGTCTTATCCCTCTTCAAGTCACAGTACTCCATTCCCAGGTACTGCCTGAACAGCAGCTTCAACTGGTCTTCACTCACACTCTTATGAACCACCACAAACAGCCGCTGCTGACTGAGTGGAGGGCCAGCAGCAGCAGCAGCGGCGGCGGCAGCAGCGGCAAAGTCCTGAACCCCAGGCTGCCCAAAGTGCTGTGCCTGCATCATAGGGTTTGAGTGAGGTGTGCTGCCAGGGCTGAGGCCCATGAAAGGAGCCAGCTGGAAGTTCGTCACTGCACTGTTCACACTGCCCATGCTGGTGTTGCCCGGAGACGACTGAAAAGCAGTGGACCCACCACTACCAGCACCCGCTGCCGCCGCTGCTGCTGCCGCCGCTGCTGCCTGTGTCAGTTGTCCGCTCATACCAGCTGCACTGCCCATGGCACCTGCAGCATCATGAGGGCTGAGCTGCGGCATTAAACCCCCAGGCCCCAAACCAAACCCTAAGCCACCCATCTGACTTCCCAACTCCATGCCGCCACCAGCTGCTGCTGCTGCTGCCGCTGCTGCTGCTGCCAGGTTGCTTGCGTTGTTGAACCCTGCAAAGCCCTGCAGGGATGAGTAGTCTGCACCTGCACCAGAAAGAGCTGCTGCTTGCTGTGCAGCTAGTACTGCTGAGTTGGCTGCATTCAAACCATATGCTCCAAACTGACTTGCTGCTGCTGGTGGTAGCCGCATAGCGCCTGCGCTCCCCAGACAACAATGGGAGATCAGTTGTTACTCAGTTGTTACTTTTGATACAGGAAAATATACAGGAAAATATACAGGAAAACGAAAGACAGTCAAGCCAGAACATAGTACCAGGGCCTAACAGTACCAACAGTTAATATCGATTCACAGGAGGCATCAGCTGGTTGCAACATAGATCAGCATGCAGCACTGCAACAGTCTTACTGCCTTTGTATACGACAACAATTTGGATTGCAACAGCTAGCTATTTTTTTGCATGAGCACCTGCTGTGTCCAATCCCAGAGGTGGCAGGTGCCCTGCCAGCGCCCCCACAGGTCCAAATAGGCCAAGAGCAGCTAAGTGATCTGACCGCTGCCGCTTGGTCTTTGGCTCTGCCAGCATAATCTTCACCTTGTACGGACCAAGCTGCATGGCAGCAGCAGCAGCAACAGTGGTAGCAGCAGCAGGAACCGAGTCAGGTGAAGTTTGATTGGTAGCTCACCAGTGGAGACTGACATGGCAGCCGCTGTTGTCATAACACCACCACAACTACCACCACTGAATGTTCAACCACTGCTGAACTGTTGAACCACTACTGAACTTTTCAACCAGTGTGAGTATTGCTGTGCTGATGGCACACGCCCGTGAGGGTGCCATTAGCACAGCAACACTCACACTGGTTGATTGTGTGGCCAGGATGGGTGTTTTGTGTATGTACGCCCTCCGCTTCTGCTGATGCAGGTTGAGTTCAAAGCTGTACCACTGAAGAGTCTCAATATTTGACACAACTGTTGATGACAAGCAAAGCAAGCAATAGCATCGCTGGTGCCTTGTGCTGCTGCTGCTGCTTTGCACATTGACAAAAGGGGACTGCCTATCAGCATTACTACATGTTGTGAATGCCTTGCAACACCTACTGCTGTCCTGATTCTGCTGCTGCTTGTTACTGCTGTATGTGTGCTGATCAGCATCCATTGCTGATCAGCAGTGTTGCTGCCAGCCAATCACTGCTGCTTGTTGAGGCAATTGCTGCTGCGCTTCCACAGTGCAAAACCCTGCCGAATGTGATCCCCCTCGCCAGCATATGCCATGTGGCTACTGTGGACTGTGAACCTCAAATTAACCAATGCCGCTGCTGCTGCATGCATACCAGCTTCTGGGCAACTCTGCAGTGAGATTCAATGCTCACGAAGAATTACCGCTTTTGCTGCTGCTGAGGCCCCCCCCCCCTAACCCTTTCATCAGCTCAGAAAGCTGTGCCCTGCCTCATGCTGCCCATCTATTCCTACCCTGATGCTGCCGAGTCAACAGGTGTTGGGCTTGGAGGACTTGCAACACAACTTTTTGTCCTGCGGCCCTACATATCATCTGCTGCCGCTGCTGCTCACCATTCCTTTTGATGCGACTTCCTCCAGGGCCATTAGTGCACTGCTGGCCTTGCTGTACTTCACAAACACCACTCCCTTGCTAGCTATGAGGTCTGTCTTGCAGTACTCCAGATCAGGATACCGGCAAAGCTCTTCCTGCAAGCAGCAGCAGCCACAGCAGCAAGCTGAATATGCAGTGGTTTTGTTTGAGGTTTCAGGTGTGTTACTTGACTCGTCCAGCTTAGTAATCATCACCAATGAGCTCTCAGGCTGACGAGCATCTGCTGGTGAGACATTTGATGCTGAAGGTGGGGCACCTGAGAGTGTGTGCTGCATTATGTATGACCGGTCAAGAAGACTGCTGCTGATATGCTGCTGGGGTGTTATGATGGTGAAGCAAAATGGGGTTTGCTGGAATACAACTGCTGGGTTGATGCCTGACACTCATAACATTTCCCTTACATGCGCATGTGTGTGTGTGTATTCTGTGAAGCAGCTGTCGTGCTGTTGCTCATCCACCCGCTGAACCAGTACATTTAATCAGCTTCGATAAAGTTTTGTTTGAGACTTTGTTTGCACATATCAGCTGCTGCACCTGTTCATTATTTTTGAAAGGCACCCAGCCCTGACCCTGCAGCACTATCCGCTGTCTATCTGCTGCTGCTGCTGTGCACGTACATGTATAAGCTTTGCTTCTGCTGTTTTTGGCACAACCAGGAAGAGTCTGCTTCGTGGAGGAATGTTGTCGGGGTCAGTTGGGGACTGCTCCTCAGCTAGCAACAGCTTGGGAGTCTGCTGAGCACCCCTGCAGGATAATCCAGGGACCACATAGCTTGTTGAGGTCAGTTGCAGCACAAGTCACCAGATGCTTGTTAGGTGGCTGGGTTGTTGCGCGTAAAAAATGCGTGTACGGCACTTCTGATGATGGGGAGGAAGGTTGTTTACGGCTACAAAGGCGTCAACTGCCGTGAAGCTCATGTCAGACAGGGAGTGAAGGTTGCATGAACCCTTGGCCGTGCTGTAATGTAGCGTGGGTGCTGCAAAGCACTCGAACGCTTGTTAGAGTATAACAACAATATATCAAGGCGGCGTAAGGGGTGAAAACAAGCCGTGTCAGGAGGTATCGATGTGTAGTGCCTGTTGAGGATCAGAGGTGACAGACACTATGAGGTGGGCACCCTGGAACTGTAGGCATGCAACAAACTGCTGTTGATTTCTGCAATCATTCTGCTAGAGAAGAAGCGGGTGCGCAGCTGCTTCGTCATCTTAGTAGCCAGTCGCTCACCTGGGCGTTGGAGCCTCTGCCAACAGCACCTTGAGCTTAGGACCCCTGCCATTATTGAGAACGGCGCCGTTGAGATTTTCCATGGCCAACGCTGCTGAGCTGGCCTTGTCATACTTGACGTAGCACACTGCAAGGAGAAGCACATACTGTCACGATCAGGGCAGATTTACAAACCGATTACAGCAATGTATGCGATCAGCGGCTATCAAAAAGGGTACATTGATTGAAAGCAGTGATAATTCAGCTGCTGAGATAGCTGTAGATGGGACACCGCACGAGCAGTGTGTGCAGTGGACTGCGGGTACTGATCTGAAATTTGCCCAGACATGCTTTGGTAGTCACTCCATCGAAACTATGATACGCAGCAACAAAAAAAGCCATGAGCAACAGAAATTGAGGCTCAGAAATGCATAATCTCGGTTAGGACGTGTTCAAGTGACCAGGAGACCGCCGCCAACAGAGCCACTTTGAGCCAGTAAATAACTCACCTCCTTTGTCCTTGATTAACTTGATGTTCTGGACGTTGCCAAAGGGCAGGAAGGCTGCCTTGATAGTATCTTCCTGAAGACACAAGCACGCAGGGTAAGGGAGAGGATTATGATAGTATACAAGCGAGGAAAGGCAGCGAGGCTGCCCACCTCTACTGAGCGGCCGCACACGATGAACAACCGGCTGCCCAGAGGGTCATCTGTAGCGAGCATCGCCATTCTTGCCGCAGATCAGCTTCAACGGTTCATGAGTCTATTGAATGCAGCCAAACCTAGTTGTACATGTGAGGTAGATGCCAAGGGCGGCGCGTTATGGACGCTGTTGGCATATAGTCAGTTTCAGCGCTGGAAGCTCAGGAGACAACAGGTCTCTCAGATCCGAGCAAGCCTTCAACGATGCATCTAACAAGAATACCACCTGCCTACACCTAACTCAGTCGCTTCCAGCGCTTCAACTGCCGCCACAGAGCACTGAATTACACGAAAAAAGCCTACTTGTCGCGTGCACCAACTTCAATGCCTGCTCGGGTTGCTCTGATGCGCTGGAGATGGCTCCCTGCTCTTTGTATGCGTGCTATTGACTGAATGACTTGCGGAGAGAAATCTGATGCAGCGCCCACTGTCCTTACCATGCGGGCACCGTTCTGGCGTGGCTGGTCAGCGAGTTGGGGCAATGGCGTGTTTAAATTTATTGCAGGTGCGCATGGTCATGCCCAAGAGGTGGTTCAGCTTAAATTCCTCACAGCACAAGTCACGAGATCGGCAGCACTAGGTAGGCGGGTTTGGACTCCTCAAGCAAGCCCAATGCTACGTTTCACGCTTAGTACTTCGCGATGTCTTGTAGCGTTTGTCTTTAGCTGCTGCTGTGGTCTTGCCGCGCTCGCTGTCTTGCTTCCTGTCGTCTCTGAATGCACATGGCTACTGTCAGCGTAGTAAGCCGACTCTAGATAGCAACTACACCTGCTCCGTACGTCTATCACTTTGGCGTGCGTCAAGAGACCATCCTTCCGCTGTCCAGTCTGCAGACTTGTCCCCAGTGCTGCCCAGTAATGACTTCAGTGCTGCTCAGTAAACAGGGCACCCTCAGCACTCACTTCACACCTCAATGCATCAGCGGCCAGCCCAAGCAAGGAATGCTATTGCACTGGCAGCGGTTTGTGGCATTGGCAGCAGCATTATCAACCAGCTGGCAGCTACCATGGCATCCTGCTGCAGTTCAGGCAATCTTGCTGCTACGTTCAACTGCCAGTGCCAGTGCTACAGTTGACATAAAGCAAGTGTGAGAAGCAGTGGTAGGACTGCTACTGCGTGACCTGCAGCCGCAGATCATTTTCTTGACTACAGCAAATCGCCAACCCAGGATGGCCAGCTAAGGATGGGGAGCTGAGGCTGACTACAGGACAGTTTGGTGTTGCAGCTATATCCCAGCTGGGCTCAAGCTAACGGAGCTGCCAAAGCAAATGTATATACAGCCCTGAGTAGGCCCTGTTCAATGCAGCGTGAACACTTTTTGTAGCGCCCAATGGACCATGGCTGGTTTGCATATGGCTGATCGACAATTGTGCCTGTTTTCCAAAGACGGCCACAACAGCGTGCTGAAAACAACCTACAAACTGCTAACAGCTTGTGGTGATCTGAGGACTGATAACAAGCAGCCGCATAGCAGCCAGCAACATCTCTGATCAGCTGCACAATGATAAGAAATTGAGCCATGCAGCAAGTTGAAATGCTATGGCAAATGAGCTGACATGCGTTGATGATATGACGGGTTGATACTGTATCAGCCTGCATGTGCATTTTTTCTCTGCAGCATCAGCCTGGGCTGCATTTGAGGTCGTGTGCCGCACATGACGCACGTCAGATCATCTGCCACTGACAGCTCATTCACTGTCGCCTTCTCGTATTGAATGATCCCAGATGAGGCCGGCAACGCATGATGGGATGACATGTATTTAAACGTATGTTGCATGAGCTCGTGCGATGGTCAGCTGCCAGCTGCAGGGCACCAAGGCGCTGCAACCGTTGCAGGTTGATCTGAAAGTCTGCTAGAGCGGCTGTTGTGAAGCTGCTGCATCCAGTGCATCGACAGGGTCTGCTTTGCAGGTGATCAAGCTTTCATATGTACCTGTTTGATGTGAATAATGCATAGCTTGCTTGATATGTGCGCTAAATGTTTCTGCACGCAAGTAATTCACATAGTAACATTATAACATAGGTCAGTTTGAACAGAGTGTAGACGGCGCAATGGCAACCATCCACAGCACCTACTGCATGTCAAAGATGTGTGATGGCATTTTACTTGTACGACTGTCTCGTGAAAGCCACCATGCGCGTGTGACCGTCGAGTAGCTGAAGCTGAAGAACTTGTTTGTAGACATCTGAGAAAGCCTTATATAAATCAAACTGCAGCTCATGTCTCTGTAAGTCATGTCGCTGGAAAAGCTCTGTCGGCTGTACAGGTCGCCCCCACGTTACCGAGACTGCTCATCTAGCGTACCTCAAGAAACCCAGGTGTATACACGTATATCATCATAACTGCTTTCACATGGCTATAAACATGGGCAGCCACATTTGCCTGTCTGCCAGGGAATGCTAATCAGTAGCATTGACCATGGACACATGATGCTACATATATCTCTTGCCGTGGGATGATTGGGCAAAGTGACAAGGCAGAGACAGTAGCTGTCCTTGTGGATCAGTTGTTTGCTGTGAATCAGGTGAGCTGCTGATACGCTTGCCCATCAGCATGATGTGCACTGTTGATGGGCCCGGTTCAAAAGCTCATCCCAGTTTCAACAGGATCCGTGTCAACGTCGTGCAGGCAGTTCGTTCAAGCTACAGCAAGGTCGACTTGATCACAAAGTTATGGAACCAAGTGTTGTTGAATGACTCCAAGGTACTGTACCTCACAATAGCTGATGTTTGACCAGTGGCATGCTCTTTGTTGCACTCGCAGTCTGCAATATGTGTTCCATTAGCAAGAAACCATAAACCCATTCAATATGCATCATGGGCTCTACCACACAGATCAAGGCACACTGCAGAAAGCCATGGCAGCTGCCATTCACACCAGCAGGTGGCCAGTTGCTGGTTCTCTCCGCCTGCTGACGGTAGTCACTTGCCAGCTGGCCTGCAGAGACCCTTTGTACCCTCAACACTCGCTCACCCGCAAACCTGTCGCTTATGCAACCAAAGTGTCTAACTGTACCGTGCAGAAGGAGGAGCTTCTGAAGCTGTCAAGCTTGCCTAAGTTGCTCAGCATCGCAGAGGCCCATGTAGCTGATTCAGAAGCAGCTCATGCAGCTGTTGGATGTTTGGCGAGCCTTGCCTCCTGTCCGGTTGCGCTTGAAGAGCTGACAGCAACAGGTTCATTGACCAATCGGGTAAGGGGCTGTAGTGTGAAAGGAAGCCAGTTGGGGCAAGCTTCGGTGCAGCATGGGGCTGTACATCTTGCCCATCAGCACAGCGATCTCCCTTTGCAGCAGACGGTACTGCTATTGGCTCAACAATGAATGGGGCAGCCTGCTGACGCATTTCAGAGTATTAGAACGCTTGGACAGACGGTGTTAAGAGCAATGTCGGCTCACATGTCAGCTAGTGGCTGTCACTGCAACTGACTGCAAAGGAACCTGCTGATAACCCTGCTGCTGCAGAAGGCAGCCTAGGCCGCCTGATGCCAGGAAACACCACCCGATCCCTCATAGATAAAGTCAAATACCATCTGACTGCTTCTCTGCCACACTGCAGGTGATAGCTGTATGTCTCAGCATCCTGCAAGGCCAGCATGACCGCAGTAAGCTGCCTGCTGCTCAGCTGCTGCTGGCATTGTCAGCTCGGCCTGCTTTGGTGCCAAGATTAGAGCCTGTGCTGCCCACACTGCTGCAGCTGCTGGCAGATGCAGGTGAGAAGTGGCTTGTGGATGTGCTGCAGTCCTGCCAGTCACCAACAAGTTGCAATGCTGACTCGTCATGGCATGGCAGGGTAAAGGCCACCAGACGCACAAGAATGACCACCAGGGATGCGAGCATATGAACCTGAACATGTGCACAGCCATTTTAAGAGGACCATTTGTGAAATAAAACTTGTGATGTACCTAATATGGACCAGAAAGATGTCAGCTTTTCAGTGCTACCAATACATTGCGCTCACAGGAACCGTCCAGGGGCCTTCACATATCCTACACTGCCAGTAGGTTCACAAGCTACCGGGCAAATATGACGTATGTGCCTGTGCTGTCGAGTCAGAAACACCGCTGTCATCCACTGTACTGCCTGTGCTGTCGAGTCATAAACACCCCTGTCATCCACTGTACTGCCTGCTGCAGGTGGCCCTGGTTGGGCTGGTGGTCGTCAGCTGACCACAGCAGCTGCAGGAATCCTGCAAACACTTCTGCAGCCGAGCGAGTATGAGCTAGAAACGGTCAAACAAGCCCGGCGCCTGATGTGCCTGTCAGCTGGTGTTGCGGCGTCTTTGTTGGGTCAGCTGACAGGGGCAAACGACAAGCTGCTGCTGTCGGCAGCAGCATGTTTGAGGTTCATGGCACTTGCACCTGGCGCAGGAGAGCTGCTAGCAGGTGGGCGGGGACCAGTGGCAGCCCTAGGTGCTTGACACGATGTGTGCCGCTTTGTACCAAAGGCTGGGAATATCTGCAGATAAATGCTGAAGGGGCTGTGTGGGTTATGGATCCCTTTTGTCACACTGTTTGCTGCTATGTGAAGGTCTTCTCAATACACAGATGAGTTGGCTGATATGCTGCTGCATACAGGACACCCGCATATTGCTTCACAGCTGCTGCAGCTGCTGGGCCGTGGCGGCGCCGGTGTCTGTGCCTTTGTAAGTGGCATTATCTGGGAGTTGGCTGCAGCACCAACAGCTGCACAGCAGTTGCTTGATGCAGGAGCAGTGTCGGCGCTGCTATATGTCCTGCAACAAACTGCAGCAGCTGCTGACTGGAGCGGTAAGAAGAAGAAAAAGTCAAAGGCAGGGGGGAAGGGAGGCAGTGGGCCACAGGGCAAGAGCAGCAAAGGAGCCAACAGCAGCAGTGAGAGTAAGAAGGCTGTTGGGAGGAATGGCAGAGCTGTTGCAGGATCAGGTGCAGTAGGGGCTGTTGGGCCACCAGGGTCCCAACCTGCTGCTGTCATGATGTCTGATCCAGATGCAGCTGCAGCTGTTGCACTGTGCAATGTTACAGGTAGGTACTTGGACATGTCTTGATGCAGATTTCTCAAACACTTCAGATTGCTGAAGGCAGGTTGGCAAGTACCTGGAATGTCAGCTAGTTGCAAAAGGTACCAAGGTACAAAGTCGGTGGGATGAACTCCCTTTGATCCCAGCGGATGACTCATGGGATGCGGTCCATTCTCACACACTGCCCGTTCTACGGGCACTCGCCGAGCGAGTCGGGCTCCCCGGGCCGGATCGGACCCGTTGCAGTGCATCACCAGCCTCAACCTGTCACACGCAATAGCCAGTGATGTGCAACACAGGGTTTCTTGAAATCTATCATGCAACATTTGCGTACACACCAATGAGCAAGTCACTAAGACAATCTCTTTCTGATAATCCCGGAGTTTGTATCTTATTGTCAACTGTGGCACCATTGCCACAACCCTGGATGGGCCTGATCAGAACTGTGACGCTCACATTGTGTGATACAAAGACCTTTGCAGCATGAAACAATTTGTGTTGGCATCGTCTGCAGGGGCCCTCCACCACCTGAGCTTCCTGGATGCTGCCAAGCAGCAGCTTGGTGCCTCTCTTGTGGGCTTGAAACTGCTGGTATTGCTGCTGGATAGGGCAGCTGATCAGACATATGACAACCTGGTGGGCTGCTTGTGGAATATTGGGCTGATGGAGGGCAACCTGGAGAGGCTGGCTGCTGCTGGAGCACCCAGACATCTGGTGCAGCCTGTACCAAACAGGTGAGAACGTCCTCCCAGTAATGAAATCACTTTGGTGTTCAACACCACTGGTGATTGCCAAGTTAGCTGGACAGAAAGGGAGTGCCAACTGTTGGAAGTAGTGCAGTACAAGGTGAACATCGCACTTTGCATGCAATTACAAGGTAGAGTGCTTGCATTGTGGATTGCCTGCCTTCAAGGCATGGCATGAAGCACGGCATGATCCCTACTGTGTAGTGTGCAGCAGTCATTGGTGGCGTCAAGTGTGCTGGACATTTGGACTACTAGTCGCACGCGTCGTTATTGCTACCTCTTCAGATACTCTGAATAATACTGGGGCTGCTTGATGATGGGTGAAGCAGTGAGCTTAATGGCGACTTTGCCATCATGCAAACTTTGGCAGGCTGTGGAAGAATTTTGTTCTAAATCGCAGCGTGAGTGACTGGCAGTGCCATGGTTGTTGCGTCATGCTGTTCCAAAAGTGTCATGCCATATGGCCTGACTTGAATGCCTTTCAACTACTGTAATCTATAGATCTAGCTAGCCAACCAACCTGCTTCTAGAAGCCGCCTGTGGTGTTACCTGTGTGTTCAGGTGGAGTTGTGCACCAGATTCTGGACTGATGTGAACCCAATAAGCAGTGGCGGCAACCCAAGAGCCCTGACATACTATGTGTAGTACACAACTTGTATCCTTGGCAAGGATACCCTGGATGCTGCTTTATGCTTGTGTTTCTGCTACATGGCGCTGCTACGTGGCTGGTGGTTAGCAGGAAGTTAATCTAGGCCACAACTTGGAAGCGGGTGGCCATGGCACCCGCTACATACAAGATCTCTCTCTAATATGACAAGTTGAGGCCGCAACTTGAGTTTGGGGTGTTAGGGGGGCCGGGAGTGGGAACTGGGCCGTTTGGGGCAGCACATAACCGGCTATCAGTTCATGGTATGCTTGATGGCCCTATGCTCGCCACGCCCCGACCTTCCACATTCAGTAATTGAACAAAGTAGATTGTTGTAGCCAGTGGTAATGATAATAGAATATAATATGGGGCAGCTTTTTCGGGCTGCAAACTTCTCCCAGTCTTGACTTGGAAAAACAAATCCGGGCGCGCAAAGGGGGGGGATACTTACTAAGTATACGGCGTGCATCTGAGATACTATCTGATGTATTGTGTTCCCAGCAAAGTTTTCTGACATCAACAATGTTGGCTGAGCCTGTTAGCAACTCAATTCCCAGGTGGCAGTGGCCCTATACCATAGTCACTATACCCCAAACCTCACATATCCGAGAGTCTGTCACCGACACTGTGTTAACAGATTATTTGCACGAGGCATGTTGTAATTACAACAAATACAGTCGCCGCGGCCATGAGAGCATTGTAAGCTCGTATTGGATGGTGACCGTCATAAGCCTTATGTGCCACATGGCCAGTGGACGTCCAACCGTTGCCAATGCATAGTGCCCGTCCCTAAAGGCTTATGACGGTCACCATTCATCCAAGGGTGCCGCTGCTGTGTGTGAATGAATACACACATATTCGGATCACCACATGTGAGTCAGCGTGGTAGCCGCTATTGCTACCATTGCCATTGCCGCTGCTGCTGCCGATTACACATATTACTAGCTTTATAACAGTCACATCTTGCTAAGTATCCCTGCACCCTGCAAGCGCTGTTGGAGCCTGCTCACTGTTGATGCCACAGCACCAAAACCGCTGCTGCTGCCAGCACCAGACTGCTGCTGCTGCTGTCCTCCAGCACCAGGATGAGGTGGCAGCAGTGCCCACAGCTGACTGCCAGCAGCATCTCTAAGATCCATCAGCTGCAATTGCATCAATACCGTGTGCCGCCGCCGCTGCTGCTGCTGCTGCCAAGCTAAACCCTTCCTACCTTCTAATATGCCGCTGCCTTCGCTGCTGCTGCTGCTGCTGTCACTGCTGCTACCCAAGACACACTGCTGCTGCTGCTGCTGCTGCTGCTGTGCCCAAGTCCATACTGGCCTCAATTCGGCTGCACTGATGCAAAAGTTGCAGTGCGGCAGTGTTGAACCACGAGCATGTCTGGCATTGCTGGTGACCAGCCCTACCAGCCTGCCAGCGCTGTTCACTAAGGCACCACCACTTGCACCACCATGCACTGCTGCTGTGGTGATCAACATCGACGGCTTCCCACTGCTGCTGCTGCTGCTGCTGCTGCTGCTGGGTACTGGTACTATCCTTGCTACACAGCCGCCAGTGATAGCTGGTGGCCAGGTCATTCCGGGACCAAATATACCATGACCAATGACATAAACCTCATCACCTGCAGCAGCAGCAGCAGCAGCTGATGATGATGATGATGATGAGGCTTATGAGATCTCAAAGGTGCTGCAGCTGTGGAAAGTGGTGCTGCAGCAATTGGAAAAATAATCTCTTTCTCTTGTCTGTGCCACCGGAGGCCTGTCAGATTAGGTGAGTGCACATTGTGCAGGGTGGAGCTTGTTGGCAGTGTGCAATAATTAAGTTGAAGTCCTCAGTTCATCACAATTTTTTTTGTAAATAATAGCAAGATAAAAAATAAAATGAGAAATGAAATGGATGGAGCTTGTTGGCAGTTTGCAACTGTTCAGCAGTTTTTGCATTGGCTGAATCTGGTGAAGGGTGTAGCGTGGGCAGCATGACAACAGTCTGGCAAGGAAGGAAGGAGGTTACCCTTTCCGACCGCAAGGCCCTTGGGCAGTCTGGCAAGTCTGCTGAGCGATCAACACAAGTTCAGTTGCTGTCTCTGACAGAGACAAGAATATCACCTCAACTGGTCTGCAGGGGATGTTTGGTGTAGCTGTTTTGACAGAGTGTCAGGCACCATAGTGTCACAGCAGCTGCCCTCTGGAGGAATACCTATTATCATTATCAATATAATACTTTTTCTCTGTCAAAGGAGATTGCTGCATTCCATCTGTACAAGTTGAGGAGTGGACTGCTGCTGCTGTCAGATCAACTGTTGGTTTACCTTGCTGCAGATCATCAGCAACATTAACCAACTGCAGTGCATGCAGCACAGGCTGCTGCTGCTGCTGCTGCTGCTGCTGCTGCTGCTGCTGCTGCTGCTGCTTGCAGGTGATGTCATGGCTACCTGTGGTTAAAAGTGATGAGCCGCTGCTGCTGCTGCTGCTGCTGTTGTATGGCCTGATGCTGCTGTGTTGTATCTGCAGTACAGCCAGGTCCAGGTACCCTTCAAAGCGGTACAGCAGCCTGGCAGGCAGCCAAGCATTGCTGCTGCTGCTGCCGCCGATACATGCTGAAGCAGATAATCGCACAGAAGCGTATGTATTGCTGCTGCTGCTGCTGCTGCTGCTGCTTGTGAAAATGTGTGCATTAGTGAGGACCAGCCCTGATTCTGTCATGATGACTCCGCTGCCCCAAGATCTTCCCACTCGAACCATCACAATACCCAGCCGTGCTGCTGACCTGGCACATGCTCCACTGCTGCTGCTGCTGCTGCTGCTGCTGCCGGTTGTGTGCTTGAGCTGCACTGGTGATGCTGAGTCAGCATGTAGTGCACTGTATGCAGGCTGCCGCCTCAGACCACACCGCTGCTGTTGATCACACCGCTGCTGTTGCTGCTGCTGCTTTAATGCATTGTACTGGCCACTGCTGCTGCTGCTGAGTTGCCGAGCAGTTCCAGGCAGCAGGACCTGACAACTGTCAGTAGTGAACCCACAACAGTTTTCTTGCAGCGAAAAGTGTCTGTAGGTTTTCACTGCGTCACCATCGTGTGCTGCTGCTGCTGCTGCTGCTAGTGCTGCTGCCACGTGCTGAATGCCAACAGCCAACATGAGTTCAACCTGGGTGCTGCTGTTTGAGAGCGGGACGGTCAAAATGCCCAACAGCTGCTGGCAGTGCCTGCAGATTCCAGCAGCAGCAGCAGCAGCAGCAGCAGCAGCAGCAGCAGGTGACAGGCTGATGATTGATGCGTGATGCGTTTGCTGGCAGTGACAGCGCTGACATCATGATGATCATCATGATCATCATCAGCATCATGATCATCGCTATCATCATAATCTTGATCATCTGAGGGCAGCAGCACCTACCTGCACACCACGACACCTCCCTCCATGCCAGGCATGCAGCGACCATCAACAACAAACAATGGAGCAGCAGCAGCAGCAGCAACAGCAGCAGCTTCTTTCCTTAACAGTGTTGCACCAGCTGCTGCTGATGACCATTGTGGTGCCTGAGATTGTGCTTGCCACAGGTGCTGCCTGCTGCTGCTGATCGCCCCTGATGACGATTGAGCGCTGTTTTTGGAGATAACATTGGATATAACACCTGTTATAACAGCCCCATGGAACTGATGAGCTGCCAGGCAGGCAAATGGGGAACCAGAAATAGCAACTGCCAAGCCAGGTTCAATACCATTCATGCACTCAGTACACCGCTGCTGCTGCTGCTTGAGCACTAGCCAGCTGGCAGCAGCTTCAGCAGGATTAGGCTGAAGCAGAATCTGGCTTGAGTTGCTCGACTGCTGCCGCTGCGGCAGTCTTGACAGATCAACGGTCAGCAGTGCCAGGTGTGCTAACATTGCTGACGTGGCAGATTCCACTGGTTGCTGATCTGCCAGATTCCATCCGAATTTCCAGCTGCTGCCACCTGCACTGTTGGATGTTGACAGCAGGTGATCCGCTGCTGCTTGAATGTGTGGCAGCGGCAGCACTGCTGCCAGGGTTGCTGGAAAGGACTGCAGAGAGCCCTCTGCTGCTGCTGCTGCTGTTGCTGGGCCTGTCAGTGCTGAGGGTCGGAGGTGTATTGTTACTTTTACGTCTGGTAACAAGCTGTGTGACGTGACGTGAGGAAGATTGGATCTGCAAGTCTGCTGCAGGAACGGGTATATGCATGTCAGAGGTGCTACCACCAGCCCCTGCTGCTGCTGCTGCTGTTTGGATTGCGTTGCAGGAAGCGTGAACAGCAGCCCACTGCATGAGAGCGTAGTCCTGCCGTTCTTGAATGTGTGAAAAGCTGTGTATGATGACTTGACAGCTTTGCTGTCGTTGCCTTGTACCTCGATATGAATTGGTATCAAGACCTGATGTGCTGCAGTGGAACCCATGATATATAATTTCAACTTTCAATAGTTATACTGGTTGTTGGTATTTATTTCAAGTCCTTGTGAAGGCCCTGGCAGTGTGCCACTTAGAAAGGGTTGCATGCAGCAGTACATGATCACTTGACAGCAACTCTGATCAGGGGCCAGCTTTGTTTCCCACGCAAAACACAAGAAGGAGAAGCTATTGACAGCTTGTGGCGATTGCTTGTAGCACGCGCTGCTTCTGGGAACGGCTACCAAGTCCCACAAGGACAACGTCATGTGCCTGTTGGCCTGCTGTCACAGTCTGCTGAGAGATGCGTACGCACATACACTTAGTTGAGCGTAGTTGTACAGATCTTCGACAACACAGCGGCCTGCTTGTCCACCCCCGAAAACATTGGCACCATGGCTTCGTCCTTCAAGGGCGTGGTCGAGAAGTTCAAGGTTACTTTGGTGAACAATGAAACTGGCTCTACAGAACGTGTCACGATACAGCTCAGCCTTGATGGTCTCAAAGTCCTCAACCAAGATGCATCCAGGACGCTTCGTTCATATAACTTACGCAACGTGTCCCGCTGGGATCTGATGGACACTAGCACAGTGATCTGGACCAAGACAGACGTTGACCTGGAGGAGAGGCCGCTTACGCTCTCGTCAGACCCCACAACCATCAGAAACGTGGTCGATACCCTTGCTACATGCTGCTTGCAGTGAGTATGCGTGCCAACGCTGTGTGAAAGCTGATATATAGCAGTACCATAATAGTCTATATGCGTGCAGGTTGGCGGAGTTCATAAAGGATAAGGAGTCAGACCATCAGACGGCCAGCAACTTGGAGGAGTTAGCAGCTGGAGGGGGCAAAACCAGAAAAGCAGCAAAGGTAAGCAGCTGCGTTATTCTGAATTTGTCCAATATCGTACTTTCTGCCTTCTGTACGTCGCTTGACACCTGTTTCTGCGGAAATCATCATATCAAAGAAGGTTCTGGGCCGGCAGTTGTTCATGCAGCACAGCACCACCACTTGCAGTCAGTGCATTTATTCCTATCACCAGTTGAGATATGCCCCTTCGTATTCTGCACTCGTTGAGTGGTACTTCTTTGCAGCTGCCGCACAACAGCTGCACCCCACCAGGCACTTCTGGTCCTGCTGGCACTGCTGCGGCGCATGCCAATCTGTGTGTTGCATGCACGCAAGTGCATGCGCCAGTAAAGTCTTTTGCATGTTTGTGCATTGTGTATATTATTATCAATATAAACAGCAGCCTCAGTATAAGCGACTGAGCATGCATAGTGACATGGTTCTTGGACAGCAGCGCCAAAACTGGTCGACTAGCAAAATCGCTTCTGCAGCTTACTGTAGTGCACATGCACTTTTCTCTTTCAGGTTGCTTTGGTCTTGTTACAAATCAATTTAGTAAAGTCCCCTAAGTAGGGCTGGACATTGACATGTTCTAACTGAAAATTACACTTCATTCCGCAGAAAAAATACACTTTATTCCGCAGAGATAGTTGGAATTCTCCTTGAGTCTGCTGTCAATGAGATGCACTTGCTTCAACTGCTGATGCATCTTCTCTGTATGCTATGGCTTTGGCTCGCTGGTCCATTTGTGTGGCGGTAATCTTTCACATGGCACCAGCAGTACGTACGTATTCTTTCTCTTGTGGGGGGGGGGGATGGGAATTTGAGTGCAGTGACTGGTCCATGTGCATGTGCATGTTGTGGTGTGTGATCTTTTTTCCTTATTGAGTTTCCACCTTTTTCACACCAGCACCTTATGTCATCTTCATTGGCACCACCATATGGCAGAAGGCTTGAGGGCTTCTCTTAAGTATGTGTGAAACAACCACCTATTTTCTGCTGCTGCTGCTGCTGCCACTGCTGCCACTGCTGCCACTGCCACTGCTGCTGCTGCAGTTGCCTTCTGTTGACTCTGTTGAGTACTGGCGCAGCCCCGACAAAGCCGGCTGGCTGCAGAGTCAGAGTGAGGTCATGAAGATGTGGCGCAAGAGGTGGTTTGTGCTCAAGCAGGGCTACCTGTTCAGGTTCTTGAGCCCAGACGTATCAGGTGAGCTGGAGGATAAAGACAAAGGAGAATGGGGCGAAATCCCCTTCAGGGTTTAGTGTTTAGGGGGTTTAGGGGTTTTAGGATTTCCTGGGGGTGGGAAATACCATTAGGGTTCAACTCAGTGACAATATCTGGGAACCGCTTTGGCAGTGTACACGTATTGCAGCAGCCTGCGTGTGTGTGTGAGACCTCATGCTGCTGCTGCTGCTGCTGCTGCTGCTGCCAGCAGAGTCTGTGAAGCCTCGTGGTGTTGTTGACCTGTCAAAGGTTCAAGATGTGCGGGACGGCCGCTCAGTCACGGGCAAGGCAAACACACTGCAGCTCAAGACAGCAGCGGGGGGCAGTGTATGCTACGTCTGCGACTCAGGTATGATGTGAAATTCAGGTTAAATCAAATAAAAAAGTTTCCAGGGTCATTTTTTTTATGTGGCTGACTGCTGTGTGAACAATGAGTACAGTCAGTGGAAGATTCACCTCATCAGATGAGGGTGAATGTGGTGGAAGACTTGCTGTTCAAAGAAAGTGACTGCTGCTGTGATGTAAAAGTACAACTGATTAAGTATCAAATTCAATCAAAACACATATCCAACATTCATCTTATGGTATGTACCGTTGAGTAGTCTTATTATTATGTAGTTTGAAAAAGCAGAAAGTGGTTGCTGCTGTGCTGAATGAAAACCGCTGATGAAGTATTACTGATATATCCAAAGTCCGGTATCACATAATCTATGTTGATACTGAACACAGTGTTTGTAAATCTAAAGTCGTTGCTGCTGTGCTTTTTCGCACCTTGCTCCCCCCTCTTCAGAGACTGAGATGGTTGAGTGGATCAGTGCTCTGGAGGGCTCCATTGCCAAGATTGTCAAACTGCTGGCCGGTGTGGATGACACACCACGGGACAGCAGCAGCAAAGACAGGGCCTCACACCGCAGCAGCAGCAGCAGCAGAGACAAAGCGGGCGGCGGCAGCAGCAGCAGCACCGCCAGCGAGTGGGCGAAGCAGATGGAGCGAAGCACCTCACAGAGCAACAGGCGGGCTGGCAGCAGCAGCAGCAGCAGGATTAATGGGACTGCCATGGTTAGTGTGGTAGATTATCCAGGAGGAGGAGGAGGAGGAGGAGGGGGCAGGGCAGGGGGTGGTGGCAGCAGCAGCGGCGCTGTATATGGTGGCAGCAGTGGTATGTATGGTGGCAGCAGTGGTATGTACGGTGGCAGCAGCAATGCGTATGGTGGTGGCAGCAGCAGCAGCGCTGCGTATGGTGGTGGTGCTGCTGGCCGAGCGTCTGCCCCAAGCTATGAGGATTACGGGGGCATTAGCAACTACAGCCAGGTTTCAGGTACTAGGGGGTTTGCTGCCAACAGGGTTTGGCAGTTTGGTCTTCATCATGATCATGTTCAATTCGGAAGTGCACTTAAAATTATTCTAGTGAATCAGAAACGTATGCAGTATCGCTGCTGACACTGAAACCTTATCTCTTCTTGTGCATCAAACCGCATGTTGCTGCTCTCCACAGCTTTCTGACTGTAGTGTAATTGTGATTGTGGTATAAAAAATGAAATTTCAGGGGAAAGTTATTTCACTGGAAGTGTTCAAAAAAAGTACTGTACTGTATGGTAGTGGTGTGCCTGGGGCGGGGGTGGGGCTGCCAGCTTCAGGTTGCCCATTTGACCACTGCAGTGTCAAACCAAGGGTCAAAGAAACCATCAATAACAACATTGATAATCACATTCATCATGACATTGATAATCATATTGATATCATAAGTTTTATTTTTATCACGTTGGTGTTGATGGATTGTGTATATCTGTGTTCTGCAGGTGTGGCAGGTGTGGCTGCTGCCATGGACGATCTCACCCTCAATTATGGAGGCTACACGCAGCAACCAGGAGCAGCAGCAGCAGCCCCACCAGCAGCAGCAGGTGGCAGCAGCAGCTACGGCAGTTATGGGGCTCCGCCAGCAAGCGGCTATGGCAACAGCAGCAACAGTGCTCCTGCAGATTATGGTGGGGGCAGCAGTGCATATGGCAGCAGTGGCTATCAACCGGATGCTGGCAGCAGCAGCAGCGTGTATGGGTACGCAGGAGTCAGTGGCTACCAAGACCCAGCAGCAGCAGCAGCAGGCTATGGCTACTCCCAACAGCAGCAGCAGCAGCAGCAGCCCCCTGCGGCCGGCAGCTATGCAACTGCAGGTTATGGTGGCACTCCAGCAGTAGATGGGGGCTACTACCACCAGCAGCAGCAGCAGCCCCAACAACAACAGCAGCAGCACCAGCAGCCAGCACTGTCCCTGATTGATCAGGTGCCTTCCCAGCAGCCGGCATATCCCTACTACCAGCAGATGAATCAGGCAGCCCCTGCTGCTGCCCCTGAGCCAGCTGCTGCTGCTGCTGGTGCTGCTTGGCAGGTGCATCATACAGCAGAGGGTCGTCCGTATTACCACAATCCCACCACAGGAACCACCCAGTGGGAAGCACCTCCCGGAATGTAAAAAATGGCCTTTCAGGGCAAAAGGATTGCAGTAGGCCTTTCACATCCCTAGGGCCCCTAGTAGAGCCATGGAACAGCGGGTTGAGCTGCTATGACTGGCTTGTGGATTTTGTTGCCGGTGCCGGTAGGCTACTGACTCTAGTGGAGCGGTGATTGCAGAGCAAAAAGTGCAGGATCTTCTTTGATGCATACTATGTTACTACTCCATACATACCATGCATATATATATGTAAGTTACCCCTTAGCCATAGCAATCCGCCATCGGCCCCATGCATTCTATGTCACATAGTAACGGTTACTACTCTCAAACATGCGTAAATTCAGCCATACAGCAAGTTGAAATGCTATGGCAAATGTGCTGACATGTACATGCGTTGGGGGCTGTGTCAAAAGTGACCATTGCCGATGATCCGATCATGACCCCACCAGGTGGCTTGACGAGTTTGACAATTACTCATCCTCCGAGGATGAGAACGAGTCTGACGATGACAATGAAGACCAGTCTGATGCTGACTCAGCTCATTGTGAATGAGGCAACATGCAATGCCATTCAGTAAGTGTGCATGGAGTCTAGAAATTCAAAGGGAGATGCGCGTTCCAAATGAATCCGGCTTGCTGGCTTGTGCTGGGATTAAGGGGGTTTATCCCACCGACTTTGTATCTTTGTACCCTTTCAAAGCGCTTCAAGTGAAGCGGTTCTCAGATCTGCTCTTCTACCTAGAAGATCCTAGGATCCGGCGATCCGGCGGCGCAGCAGAAGGCAACCCTCCACGGTCAATGACTGACGGCCGAGCTGCTCGCTAAGGCCAAGCTGGTTTGCGCCATCATGACACTGAGACCGTTGCATTAGCACTACATTCTCTTGTTTGATGCATAGGGGCGGTAACTAAAGGGGCCTCGATCAAGCTTCAATGGGAATTTGCAGCGATATACTCGCAGTTGGGCTCACCGCAGCGCAGTCCCTGCAGTATGCGCCGAGCACAATCAAAAAACCTCAATCTGGCCCCCCCGCGGTAACCGCTAAACCCCTATGGACTCCGTGTCGGACATGTGAGTTTACCAGGTAGGACCGGGTCACTCCTGAGAGTGTCACATTCTGAGGCAGGCTGCCGGCACTACTGGCGGCCAGTGCTGTTGATTTATATTGCATGCCATGCCATGTGCCAGCTTGATGCCATCAATGCCGGCGGCATTGTAATGCCATTCCTGTGGAGTCTAGTAGTAGTGATGGGGACAAGCCTTGTCCCGATCACTATGATCTGTTCTGGCAGAACAGATCATACAGCGGGAGATGAACTTTACGACATCTACCTAGCTAAACAGTAGCCTACAAGGGAGTGACTCCCTTGACCTTGGCAAGGACCCCCTGCCATCATATGCCTAGCATGTATGCTTCATTGACCGGGGTTGTCACTGACATCATAATGGTAGCAACTTGGTCTGCTGATCATCAGGCTGGCAGCCCCGTGGCTGGGCCCGGCCATGGTCACCCTGCTACGGTACTCAGTACTCGCGTGTGCCCCGCGGGCGGAGTGCCTTCAAAATTTAGAGGCGATAGTACAGTGTTTGTAGGTCACCTGTAGCAACGTTGTCAAACAGCAAATGCAGTTGAGGGGTCATCATCAATGCATTCTGCTCATGAGTCATTCTGCTCAGGCTGTGTTCTGCCATGCTGTATCTCCGAGAGAGTCGACTCTGGTGCCATCATGGCACCCATGATGGGGCGGCCCCATGTTAAGTCTGCAGACAGGGCCCCGGGCAAATTGTTGCTAGGCAACAGTGATGCTGCAGTGTTACTATATTGCTATATTGTATTGTACTGATTACTGTTGTCGTTTGGGAGGCCTCCCACCCCTACAGTGCTGCTGTCCCACCTGGTGGAGCTAGGCCAGGTGTAGCTGCACCTAGCCTGGCTCCACCAGGTGGGACAGCAGCAGTCTGCAATGATCAAGAGGTTTGTGCAGTGCATGCACCACTGGCAACATG
This sequence comes from Coelastrella sp. MACC-549, assembly GCA_018290735.1. Lineage (NCBI taxonomy): Eukaryota > Viridiplantae > Chlorophyta > Chlorophyceae > Sphaeropleales > Scenedesmaceae > Coelastrella > Coelastrella sp. MACC-549. The sequence continues at coordinate 61,711 of JABEVS010000060.1, read as the reverse complement.
TGCAGCAATGGTCATGGTGTGTGCATGCAAGCTTTGACAGAAATGTAAAAACAATATCTACCTGGACATCTAGTTGTCGGGTGTGTTCATTCAGCACTTTTCTGATGCTTCGTTGTCAGATAGGCCGCTGACCCGTTCAGATGCATGTGAGATGCAATTTCGATCTGCATGTCCGATATCGAATTATTTCCGTACGATGTTGTCGGATATGCAGTTCCGACATGCACTGAGATGGAATGCATGTCCGATCGAGCCCCGATATGACAGTGTGTCGGAAATACATCGGAATGGTGTCGGCAATGCATCTGTAGCAGTCTGAAACCTTCTGCTTGTCAGAGTGCAATGCGCAGCGAACCAAACTCATCCTACACGCGTCTCTTTCTCCCTGCTGGCATGATTCCATCAACACAGTAGCGATGCTCTTCAGGATACTATCCTTGTTTGTAACCGGTGCTCACATTACACGGGCAACCCCCTTGGTAGACTTACCCCCACCCTTGGTAGGGCTGTCTCGGACCTACCAACGGCTTGGTATCTCTCTGAGTACCAAGCCCTTGGTAGGTTGAAACCTTAGTAGGACCTTAGCAGGACCTTTGCTGCTAAGGGGTTAGACGCCCCTACCAAGCCCAGCCCTTAGCACCAAAAACCCTACCAACCCCTGGCTTTGAAAGCTGATTAGCACTGCTGACCCCTGAGGGATTGATCATTGGGGGCACCATAGCTGCCTGCCAGGCAAAAGTACACGGTGTACTTTTGAGTAAAAGCAGCCTCATCATCGTACCACACTGTGGTACGGTGCCAATGATTGACAGCAATGCTCTGGTTCTGCCCCAGTAGTAGGTTGCCAACCTCTACGAGTTCTACACAGCGGCCGTCGCTGAGTTGTGTTCTCTGAAGACCGTCTCCTCGCTGTGCCTCACTCAGCGTAAAACAAACACAACTGTCCCTGCCTGACTCAGCTGAGTTGTGTCCTCAAGAGACCACCTCCTGGCAACCGAAGCAAAACAAACAAACCCCACATGCAGTCTGAGCTCATCAGGGTCATCTATCTACGATGTCTATGTAGGGTGTTTGTCCAGCTCTGGCACAAGTTTCTGCTGCTACCTCATGCTTATCGCAGGGCAGCTGGTGGGTGCACCTGCAGTTATGACACCAATGTCTGGTGAGAGAGAAAAATGTGTCAGATTATTTTGATAATCTTGTCTTGACAGTACTCTGCACAGCAAAGCTGTACTACAGGTAGTAACGGCATTACTCAAGGCCGAAGGCACAAGTAGGTTGGTTGGCAGAAATCCCATAATGTAATTTTCTGATGCTGGTCGAGCGCAAGGGTGTCTGATACCAATGCAGTCTTGCATGTGTGACAACCTTGCAAAGTCCTGAGTTGCAAGCTGCAAAGCCAAAAGTGTCTGCACTAAGCCTTACAAAATCCAGACTATTCTAAACTTGCAATCCACGATAAGCATGGCAGGCACAACAACAAAAATTATGTGCCAATAGAAGTTTAACAAGCAATGTACTAAAATATAGACAGCATACAACACACCACCGTAATTTTCATGGTCATGAGATGTTTAGAAAACAAATAGATTCCTGTTACGTGATGGATGATATGATGTTCGCCACCAACCAAGCAAGTCTCACCTGCATCTGCGGCCAATAAGAATCGTCATCAGCATGTTCACCTCTTCAGCCAACATCCTGGTGCCCCAACTGCCACTACCACCACCATCACCACCACCACCACCATCACTGCTGTTGCTGCTGCCGCCGCTGTTGCTGTTGGCACCAGTACTACTGTCGTGCAGCCTCATCTGCCGCACCATGTCTTCTGCCAGCTCAGCACACATGACACCACCAAGTCCCTCCTGCACCTCTGAGGGCGGGAACCAGCTGCTGCTGACTGGAGTGCTCAGGGGGAACAAGCCGACTGGGGGGCCTAGCAGGGGCTCATACACCTGGCCGGTGCAGACAATGTTGGTTAGCAAAACAAAAAGCTTTTTCTAGAGGAAAGCCAATTGCCAACAGGTGCCAAGTGGTGATGCATTTGCAAACAGTGTTGATGGAGTGGTTGAACCATCAAGCAAAGTTGAAAAGAAAAAAATTCTCTTTTGCAGGAAAGCCAACAGGTAACGGGTGCCGAGTGGTGATGCATTCGCAGTATGACTGTTACTGCAGACTTTGACGACAAAAGGCCAAGGCTGTGTGTATACTGCAATTTTTTCAATCCATCAGTTGCGCACAAACATGAAGAACCTTTCAGGACACTATGCATATACATACATCGTACTACAACGCGAACACACCAGAACCACCTGGCTTGCGAATACCAACTCCACTCCAGAGACCCACCTTTTTCTCCCTGCTTGCCCACACATTTGTGTTATGCATGAACACAGAATGAAATGATTTGGGATGCAGGCGCTCCGGCACGCCCTGGCTGTCAAATCGCAAGTCAATCATGGCTTGGCAGAAGGCCTTAGCCTTGTCAGAGTTCAAGTAGCCGGCACTGCAGAATCCAGCAGAGCAAGCAGATCAGCCCTGTGCCCCTCTTGAACGCTGACCAACTCGTTAGCGCCCTTGAAGCCCTTTATCATTGAACACCATTGCAGCGATTAGGTGAATGAGGACGTGAACAGGGAGAGAGTCATACATTGTGTTGTATAGAACCATGTCTTGCATGGCAGATGGTAGTAATCAAATTAAACAATGCTGATATATATCTCACTCACTCAGATACTTGCACATCCCACAGGTCATATCTTAGATTCTCTGGAAGAATCTGTTTAAATTGAGGTAAAGCAGCAGTGATGTGCCTGCCATCTGACCACACTCGGGTGAAGTCTTCTGTCAGGTGCATCAGCTGGTAACCAGCAGCAGAAAGGTCAAGAAGCATCTTTGGAAACACCCACAGCTCCGACCACCTGCAGCAGCAGCAGCAGCCACAGCAGCATTGCTTTGGGTGTGAAGATTTCTGTTGAAGATGCATTTTCACCCACACCAACAGTTCCAAACCCCAATATGCAAACATGGACAAGAGGTAAAAGATAACATATGCAGCAGTAGAAATTCTACAGAGGAGATGCATCCATGAGCCAGCAGCAGGGGCTTGTGGCAGCAGCAGCAATGCCGTACTCGCAGCTGCTCAACCACTCGCAGGGCATCCACAGCTCCCAGCTAGGACGAATAGAGCTCAGCCTGTTTGATCACCCATCCTCCACTCCTACTTCTGGTACAAGATGAGAAAGCCCAATTCATCAATAACACCTCAGCTGGCACCGCTGCAGCGGCAGTCCAATCTGTTTTGTTGCTGCATTCATCAATCTTTGAAAAAAGAATGCACCACATATAGTAATATTCATAGTTGCTTTGTAGCTGTATCACCTATTGGCTCTCTCATACATTCCTGGTGAATATTCCAGTATGATGTTGTTCACAGATCCAGCTGACAACAGACCGGCTGCTGTGGCCAACACTGATGGTTCATACCCCTCCACATCCTGCAGGCAGACATGTATACATCTTCGTTTGTCATGCTGCTGCCCCGAGCTGCAGTGTAAACGCACTGGCCTGATAATAACATGCAGTACCATGTTCATGACAGTGAGAGGAGTAGTGGTAGCTAGAGCGAGCTCGCAAGTGTAATTGATAAGAAGCAAACCTGCTGATTACACCAATGCTCGGTATACCGTAGCATTAGCCAGTCTGATCTCAAGCCTGAATCACTCAGAATGAGGAGTGGTGATAGAGAAAGAGTGAGAGGAGTGGTGATAGAGACAGAGTGAAAGGAGTGGTGTCAGAGCCAGAGTAAGTGTGATTGTGGCAGGACAGCGGGTGGCACTGGTGAATCCAGACATGCAGGCAACACCTTTCTGTTCTATTTTTTCAGGCGTTTTGCACCCCTCAAACCGCTCCTCACTCAAAAAATTACACATATATTAACTATTTTGTTGATGTCCGGAGGTCTTGAACACGGAACAAACACACGTGATGAGCTTGTTATGGCATTGCCGACAATGCTGCAAGAGGTAACTCCGGCCTCCTGTAGCAACAGGAGAGCTGTTGCAGTACAGACCACAGCATTAATGCACTGTGATGCAGGCAATAAAAGCGGGTTTGCAGGTATCAAGGGATCGGCACACACACACTGCAGGTTTTTGTATTTTGAGTTTTAGGGATTTAAAAACATAAACTCAGATTTAAGGTTTTTCCTTACCACTTTCATAAGGTCCACCTGAAGTCCTGACAGCACATCGTCAAGTGACTCAGCCAGCACTTCAACCTGTGCACACATGACACCAACCATTGCAGTCTGTCAGCAGCAATGGCTGTAGCGGCAGCAACCAGACAATATAACAGCAGCAGCAGCAGTTTCACAAGCACAACATGCACCTGCAACAGATGTGCTGCTGCTGCTACTTCTCACACCTGTTGCAGCCCATCACTCCCAGCAGCTGCAGTGTCAATGTTGAGCCCGGCTATACCGGCTGTGCCCCAGATGCCTCGTCCAGGAATCACCACCACCTGCATACAGCAAATAGTTAAGTTCCCAAGCAGCAAAAACAGCAGCAGCAGCAGCAGCAGCAGCAGTAATAGCAACAACATAACAGGGAGACCTCCTAGCAGCAGCAAAGAGCAGGTGCCAAGCAGCTGATATGGATGCACACATAGACCCCCAGCAGGTGTGTTTGTTGTCTTGTTCTTGTCAAGTCTGTCCATATGGTGGGACAAATTTTGTGAATTGAATCTATCTGCTCTCTGGCCTGCCTGATTTCTGCAATGCCAGCAGGGCTCGCCACTGTTGAATTAAGGCTTTGTGCATCCCTTCCTGCATCCCCAAACCAGGAGATGACTGAGCTGTGGCTTTGGAGAGCTACAGCGCTTGCCACTGCCAATGCCACAGCATATGCGTAATGCCCATGTTCTCATAGTGTACGTAGTGCTCACTAATCCGATACACATACTGCAGAGATGCAGTTGGACGCTTCTATGTCATCTGCATAAATCGCAGGGATGCAAGTATATAAATCGCAGGGATGCAAGTATATAAATCGCAGGGATGCAAGTATATGAATCGCAGGGATGCAAGTATATAAATCGCAGGGATGCAAGTATATGAATTGCAGGGATGCACACGGACGCTGCCGTGTCTTCTGCCGCAGCTGCAGGTGGGTCACCTGTTTGCTGCCAGCTGGGTGTGCGACTACTGTTGGCCGCACTGTGACCCTGTGGCTGAGGTGGTTGCGGGCCAAGTTGTAACTCAGCAGTGCCAGAAACTGGGGCACAGGTTCCCAAGCAATCACTCTGTTAGGAACAGTACCAGCAGCAGCAGCAGCAGCAGTGTGGCACTTCTCTTTGAGCTCTGTTGCCAGTGCATGAGATCCACTTGTGCTGAAACCAAAGTGTTGATGCCACGTGGCTAACTTTTCCAGGTTGATGTGGGTGGGGAGGTTATGGTTTGAGACCATGAAAGCATCTACGTGTATTATCCCTCTTGATTCACCATTGCAGGTTGGCAGAACCTTCAGCCTGGCAGAAAGATTTAGATCTCTTGCAACATACTGCAACATTGGAGATACCTGGCCACAAGTCAGTTGTTTACCTTCTTCTGTACAGCAACTCACCTGCAACCCAGCTGAGCCGCCAGCAGAGTGTACCAGCCAAAATTTGCCCCCACGTCCACCACCAGGCCCTCAGGACCATCAGCACCACACCGATCAGCCAGCAGCCTGTAAAACACCTGGCTGATCCCAACCTCAAGCACTCCTTCCTTCTGAATGTACTTACTGACATCCCAATCCAGTGCTGGGTCTGTGAAGGCGATTGAGAGGTTCAGGGGTTTCGATGCTTCGCTGGTTTGGCGGGCCCTCACACTCACTTTGTGTGATCTCAGGAAAGCAATAGGCAGCTGACTGCGGGACCTGCCGGACACAGCAGGTAAGATTTCCACCAGCAGTTGGCAGCAGCAAGCCACGTTGTTTTTGTCTTTCTTTCTTTACTTTGAATGATGACAGGTGCATCAATTGAGGCACATCTGCAGCGCACTTTGGCACAGCAGAGTGACAATACGTATTCAGATACAGCACATCCCGGTACAAATAATTAAAAGAGATCAATGGCGTGGCTGGGTGTGCTGTTGTGGCGGTTCACAACAGCTTTGAGAGATGTTTCATTCATTTCGTTTCTGGCAGCTGGTTGTGCATTCCACATTTTGCAGTAGGCTGCAGCCAATGCTGTTGTTTTGTAAACAGAAAGAGTGTGTGCGGCATGAGGACAAGTAGCCATGCACATGCTTCATCTAGTGCAGAGTGAGCAATCAGGGTCTATGATTACACAGACCTCTTGTCCCTTGTCTTCTGTGTAGATAGATAACAAATAAGATAACAGATGAGATATTAAGTAAGATACTAGAGAAAATAATGAATGAATAAACAAAACGATGAACAAAAGAATAGATGAAATACTTCAGCAGTTCATGGAGCAGCACCAACAAGCATAGCCAAAGACTCACCACAACACATCTGCCTGTCTGCCCAACCAGGGTCCACAATCACTGCAGTCTGTTCCCAGATCGCAATGCACTGCTGATACACCAGCTGGCATGCCCTGTGCCGCCTGCTGCTGCTGGTGATGGTGGCGTTTGCTGCCCTGCTTATGTGGCCGCCCTTCATCACAGACACCGTCTCGTGCCTGTGGGTGCAGATTGTGGTTTCAACACCAAGGATTGTCACATAAAAGGCAATAGTAAGAGTGGCAAATGCATTCATGATATGGCAACAGACAGTGAGAAGCATAATGGCATGGGGATGTCATGTCCAGGTAGGACCCCTGGTTGTGATTTGCTTGTCTGATGATTTCGGCGGTATAGTGATGAATCTATCCTTGCCCATAAGCAATTGCATAGTAGATCATGATGATCAGCATGACTTCAGGATGCCCATATTGGGTGCCAGGGCATTGATAAGCAGCAGTGCCATGAGCAGGGTCTAGCCTAGAGGCAGTTGGGAATAACAGCCGCAGCTCTATCTGGTTTGCTGCTGGTTTGCGCTGCTAACTGTCTTCTGACATCTCGCATTCTGTGAATGAAATCACATACGAATTAGTGCTGTTGGTTTGCCAGTGCAGGTCACTTCCACAGTATCCTTTGCCGCTCTGGGTGTTTGGAAAAAGCAATGCTTCTGCCAGCATAAACGATTGAGGCAGTGTCATAAACCAAACATCGGCCCAGCACCACTGCATACTCGATCAGCACTGCTGGCTGACTGCCTACAGCGGCTCCACACCTTGTAGCATGTGTTTGTGCAATGAACATTGCTTCCTTGCTGCTGTTCTTGCAGTCCTGGTTTTCGCCACCTAACTGTCACCTCAATGTCCACAATGTAGCGCAGCACCAGCCAGAGTGCCACTGCGCAGATGTGCATTACTATGGGGACAGCGGTGTTGATCTGGCTTTGCTACTTGTCAGAAGGGCCTTGCGGGGCCCAAACATTTCTGCATTCACTTGAGAGCTCTGCTGGTATAGTAGCTGGTGTACTGCGAGCTTCCAATGCTACGCAACATCAGATAATATACATGTCACGACTCACCTATGCTCAAGGCAGTTGCGATGGCTTTGCTCACATGTCGTGCATGGCTGCTTCTATGCAGTACTGCAGAATCATGCAATGGCAGGGGCCATTTGCCGCCATGCCCAGCGATGCTAACCATGCAGCTGTCTGAATGTCATTTGTTACACAACTTGCTAGAGTAATTGGATCGCTGTAGTGCGGCAAGGCTGCAGACTGTCTGATCAACCACGGACATCAGTAGTATTGCGGAGTCCTGGTGCTGAGCAAGGCCACGGACACAACGAATGTAGACTCATGAAAAATATGTCAATTGATGTTTTTGTGACTATTTGGCAGAGAGAGTGGTGCTTCTGAGTTCCGGGACTTGGAAGTTTAAACTGTAACCACCTCAGACAGCAAGGCCAACAAGCCTGGATGGCCGTTAATCCCTTTCGCTCATACAATGTACAGATTTAGATAACTCATGCATTCCGCGAGACCTCTCTATCAGAGGCCCCTGACTGCCAACAAGGGCAGTGCGCAGGCGCTATTGGCGCTCATGGCCGTGCATGCCACCATCACACCGCAACCAGGCCCTATAGAACGTGCGCATGGCCACATCCCTGCCCTGCGCAGCAGCTTAAAGTGCAAGAGTTCTGCCTGCAGGTGCTGCTGATCTGACCCTTGAAACAAATATGCTGCTTCAAGTGATGCAGAGAAGACTTATCCATCTACCCAGCAAGCCTCCCTTCCACCAGCAACATCAGCGTCCAGTAGTTCCTGATACAGCTTCTGCAGCTGTTCCGTTAGTGGGCCTCGGCTGCCGCTGCCTATGACCCTACCATCCACCTCCACCACCGGCAGAAGGCCAGCAAATGTGCCCGTTGCGAAGGCCTCATCTGCTCCGTACACCTGCAGCATGTGTTTGCAGCAGAAACTATTTACAGCGATTTTTGGGTGACCCCTCAACCCAAGAATGTTTGGGACAATGAAGGTACATGTTCACTTCTTCAACTTGTACTCTATGACATTGTTCAGGCTCAAAGCTTCTCTACGTTGACTAGCGATGAGCTGAGGGGCCTGTCGATTCAGACTCTGCTTGCTACAAAGTTCGTGGCATGGCGCAAGCGCTGCTGTAGTATCAACCTGAACTCGAACAAACCTAATATGACGTGCACCAGCCACCCACCTGTGTCAGGTAGAAGTCACACTCTCTGAAGGCCAGCCCCTCCTGAGCACACAGCTTGATGACATTGGCACGAGTGATCCCACGCATCTGATAAGAACCTCTAGGGGCCCACACCTGCACATGCTCAGCAGGAAAAAGTACTGCTCCACCAGATGTTGGAAATCAAAAAACAAGCCAACTTTAAATTGCAACTGTGATGCTCTAAAAAGCAAAGAGATAACAATGTACACCTGTTGCTGCTGAACTTTGACACTTTAAGGGCCATTTGTTTGTCACAGAGAGTTGCAGAGCGTCCTGCAACACTTTCAATTGACCAATGAGGCCGCCTTCAGCATCATTACGCCTCTTACGAATGCCGCAAACCCCATTTCAACCGAAGCCTACAGACTTGTCAACCTCTAGTTAAAGAACGATCAGGAAATAGAGAGAAGACACATGAATAATGATGGTGGGGGTATTATTACCAGATGTGTGACACATTCCATGATAAAGTTTATCTACATATGACTGGCTTTCATTATCAACAGAAGTCCAGCAGGTCGTGTACGAGCACTGGGGGCCTAACCTCCATGAATCCATTAAACAGAACACCCTCCCCCCCCCTCGTCACCGACAGATATGCAGCAGGGCTGTGTATGAGCACTGGGGGCCTAACCTCCGTGAATCAGTCAAACATAACACCCCCTCACACCCCGCCCACCTCTCCCTCCCGCACAATGAAGAAGTTGACACTGTTGCAGGTGGCCACAAAGCCCTGAGGGTCCAACATGAGTGCCTCATCAACACCAGCCTTGTTGGCCTGCACAACATAACTTATGCATTAGTCATGCAGTAGTGGATCAAGGTGGTGCTTCACACACCAGACTGTACTGTGTGCACATCAATTCCCCCTTGGGGTCCTAGTGCTTTATATGATACGTGGTTCAACAAATTGCTGCACTGGATATCTGAATATTGCAATCTGCTGAAGCGCGCTGGAAATCTTCAGGCACCTAGTGCAGCAATGTGTTGGTTCAGATATCACACACACTGCACCAGCAAGCCTAAGTGGAAATTGATGGCTGAATGACGATATCGCACTACTAGTCCAGGGTTCCACCAATATCAGAGTAATGTCTAAGCGATTCATTCAGTGCAACACCGTGTTACATGATGTCATTGTAAGGGGCCTGCACATTCGCCAGTCCTGCTGCCATCACCTGGATGCATGCGCTGATGCAGTTGAGCTTGCTGAGGCTGTTCCAGCCGGGGTCCTGCACGTCTGGGCTGCCTCGGCGCACATGGACGGTGAACAGCCGGATGCCGCTGACTTTGGGGCCTGCAGCAGTAGGCAGGTACCTTGGTAGAAAGTTGTTACCAACAACAGCACACTGTGTCAATTGGAAAGTGTGCTGGTGAGTGTAGAGACATGTGCACAGGCATATGGGTTTGTGACGTCAATCGGCTGCATAGGTGGGGAATAGCCTGATACAGTTTGAGGAAGACATCATTGTACTCATCACGAGATGACTGGATTTTCATTGTGTGTTTTCTAACAGTTGACCGACCTGTGCAGTCTCATGCGGTTGTTAAGAACACCATGTGAAAAGGTGATATGATGGACAGATTCTATGCTTCTAATCAAGGAGGTATATGTGCAAATGTACATATCGAATACGGAAAAGGGCTCAGTTAATCAAAGAATTAACTCAGTTGATTTAACTGTACTGTCAGCCTTCACTGTATGGGCTCGGAAAAGAAACCACTAAATACCATAAGCTTAGTGTTCCTGCACCTGACAAATCAACAAACCCGACTAGAGATGATTTTGCTACTTTTGTCCTGTGTGTGTATGTACACATATTTTGTCATTTGGGGAGTCATATGGGGAAAGTCTCCCCAGGTGACAGGCCATGTGACAAAATATATTTTCATACACACACAGAAGGAAATTGCCACACAGCACTGACCTGGTGCTGCCTCCTTCCATTCCGGCAGAATAACAACAGTTGGCTTGCCCATTGTAACCTTTGGGTTCTGATAAGGAGTGCTCTTTACACCTCTGCTGATCATGAGTCGGACATGAACCCCACTGGCAGTAGACATGCCATTGGCGTCCACTGTGGAGTAGATCATATGCAGCAACTGCTTGGGTGTGCTGCTGATGTCCATGTCTAGGGCTTTGGCTGCCTCATAGAGCCGCTTCAGGTGGGGCTGGGCAAAGGCTAGGACACCTCTGTAGCACAGCAGGGCATAGATGTGTTTCTGCATGAGCGGACCGGTTGGCGTCTACAGGGTTTAGGCCCCTTAAGAGTGAGGTGATATGATATGGTGTGGTGTGGTGTGGTCTGGTGGTGTTCAAGGCACAACAAAGCAGATTTGCAGTTTGTAAGTTACATAATTAAACCATGACTTGGAGGTTTGTGCGGGCAGGAATATGAAGGAAGCAAGACATTATTGAATACCAGGACAGCAAATGAGCAAACCGAGTAGAAGAGCAACAATCAGGGCCACAAGTGCAAGGCAGAGCACTTGTCCAGAACATGAAGAAGGTTTGAACTGCATTTCCAGGCTTGTTGCTGCTTAACAAGAAGGCTGTCACCCTTTCCCATTGCAAGGCCCTTACTGCTGCTTACTTGTGAAGTCTAATTCCTTCCCAGACCCCATCACCCAGCATGAAACCACTGTCAAGAACTGACACACGCGCCTGAAGCAGCAGCAGCAGCAGCGGCAGCAGCAGCGGCAGCAGCAAAAGCAGCAGCATTTGAGTGCACCTGCTGCCATTGCGTAAAAATTGACGAGGACACTCCTGCACTCTTGAAATCATAGTTCATTGCAAGTTGCTACATGCAGCGTTTATCAGCTTCCAGAACCTCACACAAGTATGACACACGTTCCAGAAATCTTAGGTTCAGGAACGACCCGCATACTTGGAGGAAGCGCTGGGCCTGCTGCCACAGAGAAAGTTCCGAGCATGGTTTGGCACCAGCATACATGGTGAGTTCGCTTGCCGAGGTGATTCAGAACTTTGCTTTTTCCAAACATGCCTGGACCCACACCTGAGGTCGCCAGATCAGATCAATGCTGTCCAGCAAGCCGTCTCTTATCCCAACCAGTACATTTTCATTTCTAGGGTCTGCTAGGTACACGTGTGTACCGCTGGCACTGCTGCCAGCAGCAGTAGCAGCAGCGGTGCGGCCCGCAGCAGTACCAGCAGCAGCAGTATTGTCCTCAAGAGAGGCTCTATTCACGGCTGCTGCTGCATCCTCTATAGTAACTCGTGCTATTGAGATGTTATCTGCTGCTGCTGCTGCTGCTGCTGCTGTATTGCTGCTGCTGCTGCCAGTGACAAACCCTGGACATGTGGAATATGAGTCATCCTTAGCAGACAGCCTCAGTGAGTGAGCTGATGCACGAGGGGCACTCAGCGACCTACAGAGGTGGCAGAAATACACACACACACACTCTGCCATCGGCGACAACACGCAAAGTAATAGACGCTGTAAAAATCACTCGCCAGGTTCAGCATGACAAGTGTCTTGGTAAAACACACAGAACCGCAAATGCAGTTGCAAAAAAGAAGAGACAATAAAGTGAATCATTCGGTTACTGAGTTCAAGCTAGCTGTCATCACCTATGTACTGAGTCTGGTGGTAGTGGTTTGAGGGCATAACGCCTGAGCAGGTCATAGGCCGGCCAGCACTCCCCGAGCAGCGGCTTCAGGCGGTCAGGCAGAGGCTCCTTCACATCTCTGGCGGCAGCAGCAGCAGCAGCAGAAGACAAAGAAGAAGAAGGAGAAGCAGAAGCAGAAGCAGAAGCAGAAGCAGAAGCAGAAGAAGAAGAAGAAGAAGAAGAAGAAGAAGAAGAAGAAGAAGAAGAAGAAGAAGAAGAAGTAAAAGAGGGCAATATGGCAGTAGCAATGCCTGGGCAAAAGGAGAAAATTCACGTCTTGGATTGCGCCATGGCAGGCCAGGAGAGGTAGCAGTGTTACACTTACTCCACCTCACATAGGACCATCCTATCCTACTTGTTTCACCTCAAATTGTTCTGAATTTCCAGATAGTGACAGACAGGTCTGTCAGTATCACTGACGTGGAGTCTAAATGATTTAAGGTGGAACAAGTAAGATAGGACGGTCCTCTTTGAGGTGAAACAAGTAAGATAGGACGGTCCTCTTTGCGGTGAAATCAAGTAAGATAGGACGGTCCTATCTTATTGACACCTTATCTTCTTGATGGCTGAGTTATTTCTATGACGCCACTCGGGAACTTTTTGCAAAGGAGAAAACATAGAGAAGAAACTGCTCACTATAACATCATTTATCTGCCATCTTTCTTGAAATGCGCCACTGATCATCATTCTGCTGCTGTTGGCTCCAAACCCTATGAAGGTGTGTGTCACTCTCAGTCCCGGACCGCCCACCTGTATCCAAAGTCAAAGCCTGTGCTCTTGTGTGTGTTGGCATACCACCAGGGGGCCCACACACCATCATAGGGTTTAGGACCAGGAGCCCAGTGAAGCATGGACGGCTGCCAGGACAGATCGAGCGCAGCACAGAGCGCCCTGCGAAAGCAGCAGCAGCAGCAGCAAGGCTGGAAGCAACACAATGGTGCATTGAAGCAGGGCCCATTGGACATTTGAGAACATGCAGCAGGGTTGCCCCTCATACACCAGCAGTGCGTTGCTTATCGTCACTAGCTAGTTGTAACTAAAATAATTAAGCCAGGTTGATGCCTTGGCCTATCCACTATTCTTCATCATCAAGTATGATATTGCCGTATTCAATCTGAAACTGCCTGAGACATTGCTCATTTTCTGCCAGCAGTGATAAATTAGACTACTTATGGTACAGGTAAGCGCATGTTATTAGGTGCCCCCACCTGAGCACGGCTTCCGGGTGCCGTACCAACTCATCAGATAAAATGACAAAAGGAGGGCGCCTAACAGCAGCAGCGGCAGCGGCAGCAGCAGCTTCTGAGTATTTGGCAGGCGAAGAATGACAATATGAGGACGCCAAGCAGCAGCAGCAGCAGCAGCAACAATCAGATTTGGCATGCAGAACAGAATCTGCATCAGTCAAAAATATGCAGATAGAATGATCTGTTGCATCTGCATTGCTTACCCCAGTGCCCTGAGCTCACTGTAGATTTCCAGCAGGGACTGTACGCATAAACAGCAGCGGCAGCAGCAACCACAGCAGCAGCAGCAGCAACAACAGCAGACTGGCTGGATTTCTGGCGAATGCTTTTGCATAGAAACAGCCAGTTATATAGAACCTTCTGCAAACTGCAACAGTGCTCATGGGCAGTACTGCTACTAGTACAATTTGCTGTAGGAGTGGTACCACACGCTTGTTGATGAAGAATGCGGCAACAGGAACTACAGCAAGAAGTATCAGTAGCAATACTGCCGGATGAAAGCAGCGTGATGCAGGCTGCCAGTGAGTAGCCAGCCCATGGTGGTGATACTATCAGCAGCGGCGCTGCTTGACCTACCTATATCTGAGCCCCTGCCCTGCTCCGATAGAGGTACCATTAAGTACTCAATGCCACAGGAATGTAGCCTAGATGTATTTAAACCCTCATAAGCAGCCATGTCTGCTAAAACCCTGGCTCACTTACAGATTCCCAAAGCCTAAACCCCGCATGACTTACCCCATAGCCGAGCTCCAGCAGAGATGGCTGCACCACTTTGGAGAATGACTGCACAACGCCATGTGGCTCCCTCAGCAGCAGCTAGCAGTGCAACAGATGTAAAGGATTGCAGAATAATTTCAAATGCTCAGCTTAAACAGGAGCATGTAGATCTAGATTTAATAAAAAAGATCCATCTACACTCAAATTGCTCCGAGCTGTTCCCCAGCTCTGTCTGGTTGACTTTTTATCTGACCATTCAGATGTTAGCCTAACATGGCATGACAGAGTATCACATTATAAACACCAGAGTGCACCACCTCCAGAAAAAACCCTCTTCTGTGGAACCTCCTGCAGGGCTGGCTGCAGCTCACAAACCAGCGATCCTGCAAGCACTCACTGCTGCAGATACCTCAAGTGATCGGATCAGGCAGCTGCAGTTGTTTTTTCCCACTGCAGAGACTAGAAAGTTGCAAAGTGGGCGCAACACACGTGGATGCACCCACACCTAAACTGTCTCCCCTTGAGCCATTCACAGCAGACGGCAATAATCCTGACGTCTAACATTCGCACACTCTGCCCCTCTTCTGAAGAATAGGGACAATAAACATACACAAACACGATCAGAACAAGGGTGGCCAGCCATCAATCATTGTTGTTGTCAGATTGCACACACAAGCTCACCACATGCTGTGCTCCCTGCCAGAGGGATTGATCCAGGCCCACTTTGTGCTTGGCAATGTGCTTCGCATACAGCACAGCTTTGCTCCGAGGTCCCAGAATGTGAGCGGCCACTGTGTGGGCGTCATTTTCCTGGGCCGACAACACCAAGTCCCTGTAGGGCCGGGGGGCACCGGTGATTTTCAGGTAGCTGGCATACAGCGGCTCATCCATCACCTGGAAGGAAGTTTGTAAGATGCTTTGGGTTTGTATGGTTTCAGTTTGTGTTTGTATGGTTTCTGATACTGATCAACCTCCACAAGGAGTAATGAGTTGATGAGCGGTAGAAAGCCTGCGATGATGCTGTTGTGTTCACATCAAGAACAGTATGACAGTTGCCCTCAGACACTGCCTTGTATGTGATACAGAGGATGCAGCAAGCAGAGAACGAATGCTGCAAGTACTGTTGCTTGAGCCCATTGCTGGAACCTGCCATGCCATTGGAAGGGAGTGCAGCATCAGTATTCAGCCAGGGAACCGTCTGCGAGAGGTTCACTGACCAGAGCTGCACTCAGCGAACAGATTGGAGCCTAGCTAGCCACCGCAAGTTGAGTAACCGCGGCGGTAACGGGCATGAAGCGTCCTACAAACACACCTGGGTGTCGTTGCGCTGCGCAAAGGCATACATCAAGCTGGTACTGCAGCATCTTGGGCCACTCCAACAGTTGATGCAGTACTTGTCAACCTGCTTGATTTGTCTGCAGCAAACAGGCAAGGCACCACTTGCAAGCGATGTTGACGTACAAGAATACAAACTGGTGTCAACCGAGCTGTGGGGCACCCTGTCGTGCTTAGCAGCTGCAGATCAGCAACAACGTTGGCACTAGCTTCTACTGCACTCATGGAAGCTGTCCTTGCGACCCCCCGGCCACAAGATAGCCTGAATTTCGTAGTAATCTACATCTAGAATGACTCAGGGTCCTCATGTAAGCGCATTTCGACGTGGATTGCCTACGCACTTGTCTGGCTCCATAAATGATCACTGGACGTCGCCCTGACTGCTGTCTTATGCGCTACGTCTTGCTGCGGTCGTGAGCGAAAGAATAGTCAATTTTCTAGCAGCAACCCGCATGTTCATGCTTGCCGGGTACGCTGATCTGCTCTGTAGCAGTAAACCATCCTCGAGTCGCCCTTGAGCTACTAGCTCCTGTGAAGCTCAAAGAGACCGATCGGCAACAAGGCTATCATACACTAGAACGGCAGCTGGCATAGGGTGCCCTCAAGTCATTCGAGCAGGCTTCAGGCTGTGTTACTTAATGTACTGCAGCAGTACACAGTGCACTACATGGAGATGGAGACCAGCGCCGTTATGCAACCATACACAGATTTTATAACATAACACTCTTGAAATATAGGCATTTGCAGGTGTGTTGATGCCGGATAACCAGCATGCTGGTCAACTCCCACTGTGACTAGATAAAATTCCCAAACTGATCCCATATTGGTCACAAGGGTCTCAAAGCTCCCAAATGCATCCCACAGGATTCCCAAGACAAATCCCACGGGATCATCCCAAACAAAATGGGAACAGTCTTGCCTGTGGATCCACTGCGCAGTGACCAGGCTGGTCACTTCTGGTTATCATGAACTTGATGACTGCTGCTGCATGTGTTCTCTGTTGAGCCTGCAGTTGCGTATGCCAGTCCAGAGCCGTCAATGGCGAAGGAGCTTCTCGCCACAATACCATACCATACCATACAACCTGGCCCCAGAGGGGCGCCCCGGAGGAGCCAACAAAGTCGCTCATGGGGGGCACACCTTAACCTAGAACTTAGTGGAGTGTTCTACACTCCACTAAGGGTGTTTCAGCTGCTGTCCCAACATTGGCTGCTGCTAGTAGCCAATGTAGTAGCCATGTGGGCCATGCTTCAGCGAACTAGGGTAGGCTGGATATACAGAGCCTCCAACAGAAATGTCACTTGTTTGATACCCTGGTTTCACCATATATTGTGTTATTGCTCTGAGGTTTGGGGACCGGAGGTTTTTGGCTCTGCTGTGGGGTCTGACTCAGATGGCAGCGGATGGCATGTTGATTACTGAGTTGCAACGCGTGCAGTTTCTGTTCTTGCGTTGTATTGCTGGTGGTGTGCGGAAGTCAACTCCTGGGCTGCTGTTGCTTAGAGAGTTTGGTTGTACGCCGCTGGTAAGGTCCTGGTTATCCTCTGTGTGTGATTTATAAAACAGAGTTTGTGCAGGAGGTCGTGAGAGCTTGTTATATCAATGCATGCTTGACAACTGGGATATGCGAACTGACTTGTCTAATGGTGTCAAGGTGTGGTGTTTCCAGTTCCTCAAAGTCTTACAGCACATTGGGATCAACACTGGTAGTTTGATGTCGGCTACGGGGGCTGCCAGGACCTTGCAACAAATTAGCATTGATTCTGTGTTGTCACTTTTTGATTCTTGGTTCTTCCAAAGGTGGTCTAATCTGCCACCTGACCCTCGCTCCCCTTATTCTAAACAAGTGTTATACTCTGTATAAGATAAAATGGTTTTCACCTGTGCGTATGTCTGAGTTGGAAGGCGATGAAAGGTACAACACATGCTCTTTGCATATACAACGTACAGCAGGTATCAATGCAGCACACATGTCATCTCTGTTACGTTTTTAGATTGGGTGCACATGACCTCCCTGTCGCCACAGGTAGGTGGTCTACTGATGCTGCCACAGGACAACGTTGCCCAGACAATTTGCCCAAACATTTTGCCCAGACAATTGCGCCACTGTCTACACTGTGCTTCAGGTTCTGTTGGTGATGAGTTTCATATGATTTTTGACTGTGAGTGGTACAACCAAGTGCGGTCCCGTTTTCCCCGGTTGTTTGAGCAGTTTGGTGGCCATGACACCTTGCATCACTCTATTACTACAGCGGGCCTCATATGGCACGTTTCATGGGGCAAGATAAGCGTCTTGTGGCTGCATTTGTTCATTAGTGCTGGTTGTTGCGTTGCAATCCATTACACCTATGCATGTTTTGCATAATCTTTCTAAGTCTGAGTTGGAGGTTGCGTCGGATGATCTTCTGCAAGTTGAGCTTGCAGATATTCAACCGGATTGAATCTGGTTTCTGTTTCTTTTTGGTGTGCCCCCATGAGCCATCAGTTGGCTCCTTACGGGTGGAAACCCTTGAGGTAACCTGTAGTAGTAGTAGTTAACCGGCCACAGGCTAATGGCTGCCAGACTATGTGAAAGACCACCGCAGAACCATAAGTGACTTCTTAGTAAGACATTAGGTCAACTATAGTTCAGGATGCAGCTGCTTGCTGTTTCAGAGCCTCTGATAAGGCTTATTTACTCTACTTGTAGTCATCAATTGTCACTTTCACCCTTAACACACTGATCTGCCCATAGTTACTGCTGTTGGTGGCTTCAAGGGTGTTGTAGCTTGAGCCATCAAGTCATTAAGGGTTATGGTGTGCTTTGCATAAGACATGCAGGAGGTATGATGGGTCATGCATGAGGCATGAGGGGGTCATGCATGTCTCATGCAGTGCAAGGGGTGTTGATGGTTGTTCCTTGTCCAAGATCATGACTGTCTCAGTCTTGTTTAGGAACGGCATGGAATGGTCATGCTTGATACAAGGGTCATGCATGAGTCATAGTTGTTGTATGGAAGTATTCACTTTTCTGCAACAAACATCCACGTCAGATACTTGATTGACATATATTCGAGGGTTTAGCCTTGAGTCTGAGTTGCCAATTCACAGTGTGATCACAGCCGTCAACCACGTGGTATGGTGCCGCACAACTGAGAGGCGCAGCCTCATCAGCAACATGCATGTGAAATTATACCAGTCATGCATGACCATATGGGATGAACTGATCAAGAACATTAACTGCATTGAAACCTGCAACATTGACTGTTTCCCCTGCTAATAGTATACGGAAGCAATGAATAGCATAGGTATCATGACACAACACACATGATCATGTCACAAACAACAAAGTATAATATTTCAGCTTGACAGGGCCACCTTGCAGTGCAATGCCATCTGGGTGTGTGTGACTGATACAAAGTCCATATACCAACCAAACACAACAGCCATGCCGCATCATGGTCATGCAGGGCCATGGGCTTACGATTGAGGTGCCCTCAGCACCAGCCAGCAGTCACACCAACGTGCAGATACACGGCAGGCATCTTTACTGGCTCCTCTCCGCAGTGGCCATGACAGCATTGCAAATATATCGATGTATGCTTCTGCCAATGTGGGTCACGCAGCCTGAACAACGGCCTGAACAAAACGCAGACAACTTGACAAGAGGTAATCTAGCCCACAGCCTGTATGCAGCTGTGGTGCACAGATGTGATGATACCAGCAAGTTGCTGCATGTTGCAGTCATATCTAGAGCCTCACAATCTGCCTGGCTCAAGATCATCTAGTCACTCCAAAGCCTGGAGACCTTATGCAAACATGCACTTATGCATTGTCAAATTGCCCTACATTACAGCAGCTTTAGCTGAAGCGCAGATGCTAAATGGCAGCAACGGGCATGCAACATCTGCTGAATACGGCCGCAGCATCTCCTTTATTTTGATAACCTGGAACCATGTACACACATACTTGACCATCATCAGATCCTCTGGTGATGTCATCTGGACCTCTGCAACTCGCACTTTGGGCTGCAATGGCTGGTCAGTGATATTGGTATGAAAGATTTGCCAGAGTCCTGTGTATGCACCTGTCTTGAACGCTTTTTTGAGGGCGCTCTGCTGCTGTAGGTGCCATCGAAACAACCATATGATGATTATTCAAGCTGCTAGGGCTGCCATGTTGCTGGCCAGCCTGTCGTCGTACATACTCAAGCTATCAGGGGCAATGTTGTCACGTAATAAGTTGTAAAATTCCTGCAAGCCACAGCCCAGAAGCACCGCACAAGTCAGCTCAGATAACTAGCTTGTATTATCAGCTTGTTTGATCACATCAGATATCAGACCCAAGGGTCAGACGTTAAATCCTGCAATATGAGCCCTGTGCTGCACATGAGTTATGGTTGGCCATCACCAGCAGCGTAACAGACAGCAATGCTCTGTGAAACCTACTAATGCCTTGTGCTGCTGCCAATTGCCGGGGTTCCCTGTCAGCTGAACAACATCGGCAGCATCACCTGTCCTGTGAAGGGTCACTTTCATTGTCCAGGGACCAAGACATGCCTGCACACAGTCCCTGAGCAGCTGCAGGTCGCTGTCCCGCAAGCAACCCGTCCACCAAGCCCACCTGCTTGCTAATCCTGCCGTCGCCATTTTCGTCGGCCTCCCGAAGCATCCGCTTGGCCTCGGCGATGCGCTCGTCCTCGCTGCTCGGCTCATTAAAGTACGCGGACGGCAGCTCGCTGAGCAGCTCATCGAGGTCAATGAAGCCGTCACCGTCCAGGTCCATGCGGGAGAAGGCTTGGTCTACGTAACTTTGCCACTCCTGCTCCTGCATCACCTGCAGGAAACACCACAAGAGAGCACAGTGCTTGGTTAGTGGTGTCATCTACAGTGCTACATGTGTGGCACTGGGTTATGGTTGCCACTGGTGTGGAAGGACATAACCTATGTTCCTCCATTGTCTGAAAGCCGATGCATGATTCACAGAAGCGCTGTAGTCTGTTGGACACAGTGTTGTTTGCCAGAGGCAAGTACATTTCTTCAAGATTCTATTGAATATTGATGGTTGATAATAAACTTGAGCTGAATAGCCAGACCAACAGCACTTCATACCTCAGGCATAAGAGAGGCAGCAGATGGCTGCACATGGCAGTGGGATTCTATTGAGGTCTAGGAGAGCAGGGCCATCACATATGACCAGTTGCAAAAGGGCCTGGGAGTGTCAACAGCGCTAACCTAGCTTACCTGTCCCCAGTCAATGAGAGTTGCTAAGAACTCATCTCCTCCCACGTTGCCATCATGGTCCATGTCCATCTTCTCCATCAACTGACGCACCTGCGTTCAACACAAGCACACACATGAACTAGGTAGAGTAACTACAACTCTTGACAACATGCACGCCGGCACAGTATATCAAGGCTACAAAGCAGTTCTTGGAAGATGCCTGCAAATATCCACCCTGCAAGTGGTTGTTTGATAGTGGTATGTGGCAGCACACAGACCAAGAGCGAGCAGGTAAAAAGGTTCATAGGATGGTATCAGACACCAGGCATATGAGCCTGCTGTATGATGCTGGGCTTGTTGCACGTGCAGTGCACTCTGTTAGTACACTTAACAGGTCCGCCAGCATACAGCAGACTCATGTGTGCTAGCAGATGCTCCAGACATTGGACACACCGTCAACTGACAGGGCTCTCAGATGTGACAAGACACTATAACAAGCTACTGTAATTTCCCAAATACCATGTTATGACTTCAAGATGTGACTGTCCCGAGGCAGATGCTCTGCCACACGCTCCCACGATGAATATGCCAAGAGCTAGGCGTCAACAGCAGGCCCCAAAGAGCAACAGCAGTGTGCCCACGGCGAGAAGGGTGAACAAAGAAACAAACAAACCAGCTTACCTCAGACTCATTGACGACGTATCCTTGCCCCCGCAGGCCCTCTGCCAACTCCTCAAAACTGATGCTGCCGCTCTTGTCCTTGTCATATGCAGCAAACAGCTCCTGCAGAGCTGCACTGAAGCTGGGAGTCTTTCCCCGCTGGCGCATATCTTCAGTAATCATTCGCAGCACCACCTGCTTCAGGTGTGTGTACGTGGCAAACCGCTGCAATCGCTGCACCACGCTCCCCTGCAGGAGGACACATGGCCAGGGCAGCTGCTCAGAAAGGTGGGGACATATTGAGTCGTTAGGCTAAGTAACTGTACTTGACTAAAGCAATGGTGTGCTGCCAATATGCTTCATCAGGCTCATTGCAGCTCATACCTTCTATGGGCTTATGCTGATGCAGAGAACTGGATGCATGGTAAGAGAGAAAGATCAGTGCATAGTACTAGACAACACAGGAGTGACACTGATGCCAACAGTACCAACTCCACACTAGCAGCAGCTGCTGAGACCCTCAAACATCATCCAGGCACACCCAAGCAGTGCAGTCCAACAGTAGCACCTACAGCCCACAACATACCACAGGAATCTCACGAATAGTCCATGGACACCCACCTTGAGCGGCATATCATTTGCAGCACCTTCCTCCACAAGCCAGGGATGCTCTAACGCCTCTGCTGCACTCGGCCGCATCACTGGGTTACGCTGCAGCAGCCGCTCCAGCAGATCACGAGCAGCAGGGCTGAGCGGCTGCAGCTCCGGCGCTTGCCAGTCAATCTCACTGGATAGGATCGCCTGCACAGGTGCATAGGGCACAAGAGGCACACGGGTTGGCAGGAGCTGATGCCTTGCAGGTGCAAGCAAGGTGGTGGACAGTCAAGAAGGAATCAAAAATGACTGATGAAGAGTTTCCTGCAAGCAGCCAACAACAGATGTACCCAGGCACCTGATGGCAGTGCCAGCACCTGCACCTGCAGCACACAAGATGACTACAGCAGCAGCAGGAGCAGTACTAGCCTGTTAGTTGGTTTACAACCGCCACCAATGCATCAGTGGCAGCATCAGCCATCCAACTCAACCAATCACTCCTCTCTGCCATGCGTATCAAACCCTGACTCTCTCTCTCTCTCTCTGCCACTCTCTTTTTGACAAGCCCCTGTCACACTCTTCCACTCGCTCTTGCTCTCTCACACACTTGCTACTGCTCTCGCCCCTCCGTTTGGGGGTTCACACTGCCCTACCTGCTGTCGGTGTTCTAAGTTGGATTTCCCCATTATACCCAAGACCCGTTTGCTGTGCTGCTGTTGCCGCACATTCTTCCCTGTGAACAGTCTGTGATCCAGCCAATGTTCCCACAAGAGAAACACCTGTGATGACCCATGGATCGGAGAAATTTGAACCAACCAGCAACGTCAGCAAATCACATGCAAAAGCAGAAATTTCCTGCACGCCGACGTCCCTCCTCTTAGTGACACCAGGCTGTGATGCACTAGCAGTGCAGACGCAGTGCAGAGTTACCCTGTACGCATTGTCTCTGCGAAAACCATCTGCTCATGCTCCTGTAGCAGGCTGCTAAGCCTGTCGTAGCCAGCAGTAGAAGCAGGATAGCTGGAGGAGCGCCATGAGTGCAGCAGGCCAGCCAAAACACCACAACAGACAGAGCAGAGCGCTGACTGCCCACCAGGCCAGCAGCCCAGGCCACCTGCTGATCTATTGGAGGTGTGTCTGGTTGGATGCGATGCACCTGGAGCAAATTTGCTGAGGGTTTGTGACCCGCTTTGACAGTCCACAACTGGTTTTGAACCTTCTAACTGTTACAGTGTTACCATTACCTTCCAGACATCACTCAGCGTTTCGTTACGCACATCCTCCCAGAAGGGGAAGCGCCCCGTCAGCAACTGATACGCCAGCATCCCTACACTCCAGATGTCCGCCTTCTCGTCATAGCACTGCATGACGAGCTCTGGTGCCATGTAAGCAGGCGTTCCTGCAAGCAGATGGTGAAGCAGCAGAGTGATGTACTGCCAATAAGGCTCATAGCCTAGTGGAATTGCACGACCTATGATAATTGGGAAAGGATCACAATGAGGAATGAGGCATGACATACATGTGAACAATTCGTGAGACATACACAGCTTGCGTCACAGCTGAAGCATAGGTGCAGGATTATTGGCTGTAGAGGGGTGGGGGTGATGGGGTGGGAGGAGCACATGCTCATCAATCCCTACTGAGAGTGATCTGCTGGTATCGCTACTGAGAGCAGTATGCTGGTGTAAGATGCTTTGTGTGCATCTACGGTCTGATATTTCCAGTATTTGCCTGCCGCAACAGCCTTACTGTCATGGCCTCACAGCCTTTCTGGTCACCACAACACTTCACCCCCAAGCATCACAGGGCCGCAGCTGCCGTACCTGATCTACTGGTTAGCTTTGGTTCATGGGCATAGTGCCTGATGCTGAGCCCAAAGTCTGTGGCCTTCAGTGGACTGTCCTCTTCTGTGGTCAGGAACAGGAAGTTATCCGGCTTCACATCACGGTAGATAATGCCCTGTTGTAAAAGCATGTGACAAATACACAGCACATGACACGTGCAGCTTGGCAAAGGCTACTTGCTGACAATCAGGCAGCTGCCAGGTGCAGCAGGCACGTGTGGTGACGTAACGACACAAAACTGATTATATCTTGAGCCGGGTTCCGTGACACACACACGCACACCCCGGAAGCTCAACTAACAAAAAGAGGTGAATGGAGCACAAGCCAAATGAGCTCAATGTCTTCAAGCCTGCTGATATGTGGCATCATTCAGACACAGACCCCTGGCAAGACCTTTCTGCAAGCCACGGCTGTAGGACCAGATCCAGTGATGCTGACTTGTACTGTCCATTATCTGCCACTCAACATCAGACAATCGCCTCTCGCACCAAAGCTCTCTGCTACCTGCCTCTGCACTGCTTATTCTCATCTCCAGCTGAATCAAACAGACCACCACAGTGCTGGCTCACCTTGGCATGACACTGCGCAATAAACCGCAGAATACTCCTGACTAGCCTGCTGATGTATTTTTCGCTGTACACCCCGCTCTCAACGCGTTCCAGCAGCGCACCACCTTCACACAGCTCCATCACCATGTGCACGTTCACATCATCCTCAAAGATATCATGCAGATGTACTGCATTGAGTGAGACTCCTAGCTGCTGCATGACCTCTACCTCAGCACGGAGCTTCAGCAGGTACCTGCAGCAGCAGTTGGGATGACGTGTTAACATAAGCCAAGCTGCTTGAGCTGTTGATTGTGCAGCAGCCAGTAAAGCCGCATGTCTGCAGGACTTCTGTGTGCTGAGTGGATCGCCTGTTGACGCTGCAGAACTGCTGCAAGACAGAGCAACCATTGCATGTCAACAAGAAGCTCGCAGTGGCAGCAGATACCATGGGCAGCTACGTACCTAGGGGTTGGTGCGCCGCGCTTTGGCACTTTGCTGACAGTTTTCACTGCAAATCGTCTGCCTGTAGATACCTCTATGCCCTCCCTCACTACACCGAAGCTGCCTGCCCCAATCACACGACCAAGGTAATAGCTGTCCAGCAGGTTCCTGCAAACCATAGATGTACCTTACTGTCATACTCGAGAAAATAGTTCAATCAGATTAGAAAAGTGGGTACATGGGCAGAACAGCGGCAAGCTCAACTGCTGCAGCAATCCTAGGCAGAGTACTTCTGCTCCGTTGACCTTTCACGAGGGAATTTGAAGCTGACTGTTGCACTTTCCAGACTCGGTTGTTTCAATTGTGTGCAGCAAAGATCATAGCAACAAACAGTCAGTGCAGCTTTATGGGCGAACAACCGACTGTTGTCTTCATCAACCGGATTTGAGTGCTTCCAGAGCAGTCATTGATGAGTCAACGGCACTGCAGCCA
Organism: Coelastrella sp. MACC-549; assembly: GCA_018290735.1. Classification (NCBI taxonomy): domain Eukaryota; kingdom Viridiplantae; phylum Chlorophyta; class Chlorophyceae; order Sphaeropleales; family Scenedesmaceae; genus Coelastrella; species Coelastrella sp. MACC-549. The sequence goes on along the minus strand of JABEVS010000060.1, from coordinate 36,245 downwards.
GCTCAGGGCTGCCTTCTACAAACCTTGGATAGCCAAACACGTATTTGATCTCTTCGGGGTCCAGTTCCGTCCTAGCTGGCAGCTTCAGCACGCCTTCATCGCTAGCAGTGGCTATGTAGTCCAGTGAAGCAACCACACGCACGGCAGCTCTGCTGGAGTGTCTACTGCTGCGTTGTGAGGGCCTGCATGGCCTTTGTGACACGCGCAGGGGCCTGTATACGGTGGATATAGTGCTTCTCAGACGCTGATTACTCGCCTGGAGCGACTGCTGTCGCCCTGGCAAAGCCATGCCACGCATGGGCGCTGCTGCCAATTCCCAGGAGAGCTTTGCTGAGTTATGCTGCTCAGGGAGTCGTGATCAGCCTGCAGGACAAATACCCATGGTTTCATGCAGGTATTTTTGCTGCTACCATAGCGATAGCGCTGCCCAGAAAGGCCTGCAGCCGGGCTTCTAAGCAATGGCAGAGTGCAGCTCCAAGGCGCGCAGGTTGGCGTCTTCGCTGACCATTACAGCCGCGTGAAAAGTGTATCCCACAAAGCTTCAGCTGTGGTGCAGACGTACAAAGGCTGGCATGTATCCATCAACACGCCTACGGGCCCTTCCTTTCCAGGCTAGGAACTTGCGCTCGCACCTGAGGGCCACAGCGAGCACCGACACTGAACCAGCCAGTCACAATAAATCTATGTTTAACAGCATGTATGGCCTGCAAAGTGCGTGCGAAGCACTAGCTGATGCCCAGCACGAATCCAGCTGATGACGGCTCATTCACAATATGGATTATCATTCAAATGCTGAGTACACAGTTTTATGGCTGCAAGTACTGCGTCCAGCGGAGAATCAAGCAAGCTTCAAGCGTCGTGGATGACAAGTCAAGGACTAGGGTCATGTACCCAAATATTCCTTGCAACGCGTACTTCGCCTGACACGTTGGCTATCAACACGGTCCATCAACGTCGGTCGCGTGCATGCACTTTTGGGTTACCGCCTGTGCAGGACAGTGCGGGGGTCTGTTGCACGCAACATGCAAGTTGGCCTAGGTCGTTCAACGGATTCTTACTTGCAATCTAGAAGGTCCGCACGAAGCCATCGGACTGAACTTCAGCAAGTGGGTGTCCTGTATGCATGCCGATACCGTCAACAGTGCAGTACTTGTGCCTGGCACAGTGCATGTGAGCCTTTGCAGCCCATCAGGTTGGTAACATCAACCCTCATAGTGTTGAGCTTGCTGCAATGGTCCCATCGTGCTCTCATCCACGCTGTCGGGTGTGCTGCTGGCAGCAGCAGGTCTGCAGATACCTCCGACACCAATGACACAATTTGCGCCCCTACTCTGCATCCAGGTGGCAGCTACTAAAGCACGGCGGTTGAAGTATGCCGGTATAGGGCAGCGCCTAGTGCATGAGCCGCTGTTCCTCACACTGGAGCCAGATGGCAGCGATGTGTGGCGTTTGGACCCGGTTATTGACATTCTTAACAATGGCGGGGTAAGCGAGGTAGCTTTGGTATATTGTAGTCTGCATCAAACAAAGTATCGTGATCTGCAGCAAAAGATACCTTCGGAGCAGCAAGTGAGGCCGTCATTTAGTCTCAGCTGCTGGCATCAGCAGCAGAGCACATCCGCAGGTGCTTCAGATGTAACCTGTAAAAGAATTGGGCCATTGCTGGGTTTGCCAAGTGGCATAAGAATGCCATGTTGGATTTTGGTCGTATGCGGCTAGCTTGTGTTCTAGAACTTAGCAGTTTGGCAAGTGGACAGTGATAATGTGTGTGGTGACACAGATCGCACACAGCTACAGTTTACCGGCAGCAGCAGCATTACCCCGCCAGCAACAGGTGTTTGGCACAAGTGGGCAGCAACCCAAACCACTGTAGAGCTTCACAACCATTTTTTTCTTTGCGCAGTCATATCTATTCCCCTTGGGTCCCACAGCTGGCAGCATTTTAGCTACAGTACATCAGCCTTGCGTCATTTGCACATGCCCCTGTGGAGGGCCGTTTCCTACCACACATATGTCATCTCCTACATGAATCTGCCAGTTTTATGACAAGTCTGCTGCTTGTGTGAATCAGACTTTGTCAGGAGGAGGATATTTCTGCAACCCCTGCACATGTATGCACAATGGTGACATGGCTTTTTCAACAAAGAGTAAGACACCAATCAAAGAGTAACAAAGCAACCAGTAGTCCACATGTTCATTCATATTGGATTGAAATACGTTTATTCCTGTGCCTGTGCAGGTGGGCATCATCCCAACAGACTCCCTGCCAGCTGTAGTGTGTGACCTCACCAACCGAAACGCAGCCCTGAAATTGTACAATATCATGGAACTCGCCCCCAAGAAAATGCTTAGTATCCTTGTCACACGTCTGACTGACTTCAGCAGATACACAACAGGGTTTCCAGTACCAACGCAGCCAGGGCAGCCAGATCTTTTCAGAGTGGCTCAGCGCTTACTGCCAGGACCTGTGAGTGTATTGTACTTCCTGATCACTCGCATATTGTTCTGTTATATGCTTATTTAATTGTGCAAGTGCAAGGATGTTACACATGACAGAATGCATATATGAATCCTGGGAGTCAGTAAGAGTTTTCTCACGCAGCTCATTGGAGTGCCGAGCATATTGGCAAGTGCTGTTGATCTTTCTGCCAGCAGTGCTGTTGTTTTGTTGCTGCTTCCGCTGCTCATTTTGTGCCGTGCATCATCTGCGATGCGTGTTCATCACTTCACCCAGCAAGATACTGCGGAAACAGATCATCACATCTATTCATTCTCCTTTGTGTGCTGCTGCTGCTGCTGCTGCTGCTGCTGCTGCTGCTGCTGCTGCTGCTGCTGCTGCTGCTGCTGCTGCTGCTGCTGCTGCTGCTGCATCAGTACACCTTCATCCTTCCAGCCAGTAAAAATCTGCCGCGACAAATCATAGACTTCAAGACAGGCAAGACTAAACAGCGAAACAGTGTAGGAGTCCGTATGCCTAAGGATCCCACAGTCCAGGTACCTGGTGCATTCAGAATCTCTGCCTGGGGTTGAGGTTCAAAGCCCGGTGCTGTGTGTTTTTCAGGGGCTAGTTGCTGTCTGAGGTTCATGTTGCTGCCAATTGAACATGATCGTAATCATGTTCGGTTGCTGAGCCTGAATTGTACACTGTGTCGGAATTACAAGCACCAAAGGTACAGGATTTTGCCACCATTATTGAGCACTTCTGCTGCTGGATTCAATGATCTCTGAAGATCCGATCAGTAGTACTGGTCGCTGTAAAGACCCAACAGTGCAGATGCTTTCTTGATTTCTGTGCTTGGTTCATGAAAGCATCTGGACCAGATTGCAATCTGCATTGACAGATCAGTATGTCATCAATCAACACTGCTTCTACCTACATGTTGGAAGCAGTCTGTGCGCCACTGCTCCGTTCACTAAACCCTGTTTTTATTGAGTTCACTAAACCCTTCTTATCAATGCTTGCAGGCTGTTATAGCAGGGCTTGGCGGATGTCTGCTGAGCCACAGCGTGCATGTAGACGATCAGCTGGACAGTGAGACAGAATGTCCAGACACAGGCACACTGTTGGATATGTATGGCAACAGAGGACTGGATTTTATAGTTGACACTGGGCGGCGGGTGGTGACAGCAACATCGGTGGGCCTCTTGGATAGCAAGCTTCTCAATCAAACAAACAATGTTCAGTAATTGCAGTTTGAGAATGTAACCGATATTCCAGCAACGGTTGGTGGTGCATTTTTTGCATTTCAGTTGTCAACATGGCAGATGATCATCATAATCATTTAAAAATCTGTTTTGCCAGACTGTAGGACTGTCAGCGGTCACTTTGTATTGTCACATCAGTGATGCAGTGCTGTTTTTGATGGTGCAACGGCCCCTGGGCAATGCAGCGCCATCTGTAGATACGTGTTTGCTGTGCAGCAGGGGCCAAATACACTGCAGTCTGCTCACTTGAAGCATTATACAGTCATCTGCAGACCAACATGCTGTATGCTGCGGCTTTTGCTGTGCTGGCTGCTGCTGCTGCTGCTGTTATTGCAGATTGTGGATCTTACAAGTGGAGATCCCGAAGTAATCCGAGTAGGGCAGGGAGATGTATCAATGTTCCAGGGATGATAAGCTGTCACCTCTACAGACTTGTGGCAACTTTGTAAAGGATACAATCAAATTCTCCACGTAAGATTTCTTGAAGGCCTTCAAGCCAAGTGGGCTCTCAGCATTGAACGGGAGGGATTCTTGAGTGGTTTTCTCCTCCACAATTGAGCTGTGTTAATCATGCACATCCGCCTTGTCAGCAAGTAAATTGACTGAAGTTCACAGGGTGGATTCGAAGCGGGGGGAAATCGCAGACTTACCATATGCACACTACTGTCATATGAGCACCGCGATGATAGCTAGCTAGCACTACAGTATACCATTAAGAAGAGCTTCCGAATCTGGCAGCGTTTTGTACAGCCCCTTAGCTCAGCAATCAGCGGGACGTCCCAACTGCGTCGACCCAGTTTCCGAAACTTGGCATAGTATGCCCATTGCAACCTAGTAGTAGTTGTTAGCCTTGGTCCATGGTAAACTGCCCGCGGTTTTTTCAGACCAAGGAAACAGCCCTGAACCCAGGCACATGCTCCATCAACTTGGACCTTAATTGCGGAACATGCCAAAGCTTTCTACCCGGCTGTGCTTGCCAACAACTTGGCTGTATTGGGCTCGACACGATCGAACTGTGTGTCTACTGTCGTCTACCCTTGGTTCTCCAACACAGGGCACACAGCTATACAACTTTTGTCTGGCAGACTGGACCAGCAACGTTGCTATTGACAGCAGCAACCTGGCCATAGACAGCAGCAATGCCGTGTTCCCTGTTGCTGCCTTTAGCAGCAACTCAGTGGTTTGGACCAGTAATGCTCTGGAGAGCTACGCTCTCCAAGCAGAGGCAGGGTTGGCTGCAGCCACAGCGGCTGGTCCCGCAGCAGCAGTGTAAGTACAGCCGCCGCTCATGATGGAACGGGTGTTGATGGTTGTACTACAATTGGCAATGTTCCTTGTCCAAGATCGTGACTGTCCCAGTCTGCTATTGGAACGGCCTGTGACCTGGATAATCGCACTATTTACAAGGGTCATGCATGAGTCTTGGATGTTGTATGAAAGTATTCACTTTTCTACAACAAATGGTTTGTGTAGAGGCTTGTGTGAGTGCATGCATAGTGGGAGGGGTTCTTGGGTGGTTTCTCCCTTCACAATTGAGATCGGATAATCATGCACTCCGCCTTGTCCTAAAGTGGATTGCATTCACTGGGTAGATTTGAGGCGCGGGGCCGATGGCAGTAAATGCTATGGCTGCAAAGCACTGATTATGCATACATAGTGGTGGTGCCACCTGAGTGCAAGTGCAATAATGTACCGAGATTGTGTGCTACCGTGATAGCAGCAGTCAGTGCCACTTGGCGGCCAAGCATGCTGTGCCTTGTGATGGCTTAGGGTTCGGAACTTGTGAGGGTGTGCTTGGCAGCAGATATTGTGAGCTAAGGTATTGTACAACCGCTGGCTGCTTTCATCCACGCTGCACCACATGGCTCAGCCAGCCTGGCTGGCAGCACATCGGATGTGTTCAGAAATGTAACTCAGCTCAGCAAGTTGGTGGACACCCTACACGTCCCTGTTTCTGTGGCATGTTGCGATCAAGGCCATGGATTCCCTAAGCTTCCGTCGTCAGTCCAAAAGCCGGAATTTTGCTGCTCTGCGAGAACCCAGGCTGAAGCCTGGTTTCAGTCTGTCTCCACCCCACTCCCCCAAAATTCCCCCATCTCCCTCCAGGAACCAACCTTGCCTTCCTCAGGACAAATTTGTTTTAACAAAATTCAAGACGTATATCAGTCATACTCCGCTCCAATCCCAGCACACTCTCCCAAGACTGCACAGGCTACCCGCACAGTCGCACCTGGCACGGCAGGACAGATCCGCACACACACTGCAAACCAGTCATGCACCCCCTACCTCACGATACGCTCCTCCACAAGCTCAGAGAGCCTCTGAACGCTATAAGCCCATCACAGCCAGCACATTGTGAACAGTGGGGTCAAGGCCCGCGCGAACTGCTAGCTGCCTCGACGCAATCGCCCCAGGCCCAGCGCCATCTGGCCGCGCGAGCTTGTATCATGTTTGCACTGTCGAGATTGGCCGAAGCACGCCAGCAAAGCTGCCAAACCGCACTGCTCGGCATATGGTCAGGCAAGCGCCCGTGGCACTGAAAAGCAGTCGTGCACCGATCCTTGCCTCCATGTGTCCGGAAAAGCGTTACGAAGCTCCCATCAAGTTGGGTCACCGAATCACCGATTCACCGATTTGTCGCACATGGCTCAAAACATGCAGTACAGTGTATGATGGCGTCTAGCACACCCACATGCGGGAACCCACTATGAAAAGCCCAATCCATTTAAAAGGTTCACCATACATAAAGAGCACTTGCATGCCCCCGTCAACTGCGAAGCATCGACGCTGAAGCCCCCCTCGAACTCACACGCACCTCGCACATCAACTGGACGCATGCTTGCTTTTCTTTCTGGCCACTTGGTAAGATCATGCAGTACTACTACATCCAGGACAGCAAACTGCCTGTTGCTTCTCTCAGCCTGTCAGGCATCATCATGCTCAGTGATGCAGTGCCCTCCAGCAGCATCACAGAAGCAGCCACCATCGTACTGGTCACATGCATCTATCACAGGTAACAGTGCGGCATATCACAGAATCACAGTCTGTCTCGAAGGAAGTTCCTGCCTCACCCCAAGCTCATCATGATACCATTTGTTGCTGCTGATTGTAGGGAAGATCCGAAAGATATGGTCAGCCATTTTTAAATCTCTCATAGAGCCTCATGGTCAGAGCAAACCAATTCTCACAGCCCCTGTAACCGACCAGCAGGCTTAGGCACGGCTTGCGCAACTGTGCCGCGCGGCACTTCCGGAGGCTTCTCTACCTGAACAGCAGCCTTCGTGGAGAGCCGGGTCTCCACGATTTGGGGGGGGGGGGGAGCACCCAAATCTGAGGTTCTATAAACCCTCAGGCCGCCTCATATATAATGGCATTGGTTGATTGATGGTGGTGTGGCTTGGTGCTTTCATTAGGTGCTTTGGCTGGCTGTACAACATGTTGTGACTGAGAGCAGTCACTCCAGTAGGTGCAGGTTTGGCTTTGTGCATCTTTCACATCTTTCTCTCACGGCCTAATACTTTCAATTCCAGCTGACTTCCTCCCTGCTTCTTGTTCAGCTACATTGTGAATTTCTTGGCACTGCCGCTAGTACATTATTGGACTCAGATGAGTCTGATGAAGTTGTCTTATGATCATCATGATGAGGATCTCCTACCCAAGCGCCCGACTCTGCTGGGGTGTGGATCGAAAGTGGCTTGAGAATGTACTTAGTCACCCTTGTCGAGATGTCCCCACCTAGGACTCTACAGAGGCCTTGGCTCTCGGCATTGTATGGGAGGGGTTCTCGGGTGGTTTCCCCCTTCACAATTGAGATCGGATAATCATGCACTCCGCCTTGTCCGAAAGTGGATTGAATTCACTGGGTAGATTTGAGGCGCGGGGCCGATGGCAGTAATGCTATGGCTGCAAAGTACTGATTATTATTATTATTCATCATGATGAGGAGTTACTTCTGGTGTCTGCCCACAACCGTGTGCAGACACTCACCTTCTGTCCATTCACATGTGCAGCCTGCAGATCAGTCAAACCTTTGTATGCCATGAGAGCTCTTGTTACTTATATATATATGTATATATATATGTATATATATGTACTACATATATTGATTACCCTTCAGCCACAGCAATTCTGCAATTGGCCATGCGCCCTATTTTATAAGCACTACTTCCTCTCAAGTGCCATGGTATGCGTCTTCTGGCTTTAAGGGCCTTTCCTCTTATAAAATTCTCATGATAATTTTATCATCATTGCAGTAAAGTGTTCAATTTATGCAGAAGTGCACACTCTCTTTCTCATGGAAGCGTAAAGCAAAATTTTGCATAAACTTCACACTGGAAATACTTCCATCAACATGGTCACTGGTGGTTATTGTGTTGTCACTGGGTGTCTCCATGTGGTCGATTGTGGTCACTGCTTTTGCCTATGGTCTGAAACGTCGTGGTGAGCCCTAGTCACTGCTTTGCTGAACCGTTCGGCGAGGCCACTGCTACTCTGTGACAACGACCTTGTGGTGAGCCTCGCCACATGGCATGAACGCTGCTTCGCTGAACGTTGTCCAGGCCTTGCGGCAAGGCCAGTGAACCCTCATGAACCCTTTGGTGGGCTCTGGCGTGTGCAGGGCTGGTGCGCAGTATATGCCTAGCTAAAACTACAGCCTAGTGACGGAATGTAGGTGAGGAGATGGGGCGACACTATCTGCGGCAGTACCCGCCATCTGCCACCTCCCAAGTACTTCTAACAAGGGCCTTGCGGCCGGAAAGGGCAACCTTCTTCCTTCCTACCACCCCTGGTTGAACGGCCGGCTCAATCGAGCTTGCTGAATGTGTATACCTACTGTGATCAATGCAATGCCCAATGAGCCTAGACTTCGCTCGCTGACGGGCGGGTTACAATCGTGTAACTGACAACTTGACTCTATGGTACGGCCAATATATTACGGCGTATATCCGCTGTCACAACGGTTGGTTGCCAACATCAGGCTTAGTTGACAAGGAATCATTCTTATAGAGCACAAAAATACAGACACATCTGCACACTGGGGTCAACCCCTGCCAACTTGAGGCTTAGTTGCCGGCATCATATGCACATGCAAACATATGGGAGGTGTGATTGCTGTCACACCTTGTGAATACACCTGGAATGCGGTCTGTCTGGTGCAGAGTCTTCTTGCACAGCATGACAGTATGATCATCCTCAATCATAATAATTCACAGTGTACAATGTTATATGCAGCACACAACATTTTCAACATCCTCATTGTAACCATCATACCCGTCTAGATCTGTGCCCTCATCCCCAGTGTTCTCCCCACCAGACGTCAATCCTCAGTCACTGTCCCCCTCACTCAACCCCGCATTAGTACTTTCACCACCACCGTCGCCAGCAGCGGCCCGTTGGCGCTCCCTGCTGCTCAACTGCTGCTGCCGCCTCCTCAACTGCTGCAGCTCATCTGTGCGGCACCCAGGCCCAACATACCCACCAAGCCCTCCAGAGGCTCTGCTGCTGGCACTTCTCTTGTGGATGCTGGCTCTGCCGCTGTTGACTCTGATGATGGTTGATCTGCAACTGGTTGCCGCTGCTGCTCCTGCTGCTGTTGCTACTCAACCTGCTGGGTCTCATTAGCAGGTGCGGTTGCTGCTGCTGCGGCACCAGCTTGGTTAACCTCCATTTGATCTGCATACGCAGCCGTGGACGAGAAAAGCGATTATATTGTGATATATGTGCTGCATCTGATGTGCAGTGTTCAAGCAGGTTCAGAATCCCAACTCTGTTACCTTATTTAGGTCAATCAGGCAGCCCAACACCAATGTACTAAATTTGCCCATACCCCATAGCAACTATGTCGTCATAGGCATATGCCACTTTTGCACAGCAACCTTATTGTGATCCAGTGCATTTGGTTGTTTCATCCTGACCACATCAGTACAACGTGCTTGTCATGCACATGCCCACTTCAGCATACCCACTCAATAGATTCCCTGCAAGCAACCCACTCTGCAGACTAGTGACCACGACTACAACCCACACAGCATCCCAAAGGTGCTGCTCACCTGACAACTCCTACTGCTGCTGCTGCTGCTTGAGCACCTTCCCAAACCCAATCTGCACAGCCTGTTGCAGCTGCTGGTGACTGCTGTAGGTGAACCAGCCATACGCCTCACTGGCAGCAGAGGGTACAGGGGCCTGCTGCAGCAGCTGGCTGATGGCTGCATCAGACTGAGCCAGGTCACACAGCTGCAGATCTATGGTGTGGTGCATCGGCATGGCGGAAAAACTGCAAAATAAGTACATTATTGTTACACACTTGCATTACTAGTTGATGCTTCAGGACATGGGTATGCACCCAATTCGCTTGGCTTACTGTCACATGATGCAGCCGCAAATTGTGGTGCAGTACCTCAATGAATCAGGTTCTTGATTGATGCATGGAAATATGCAGTCTTGGCTGTTCAGTTGTCACCTGAGCAATTGAGACAGGGGAGGTCAAGTCATGGGCTAGCCAGCTGCCTTGGCAGCTTGCACAGATCTCTTCCTGCAGTTTCACAAGCAATAAGTTGCAGAATGGCCTCATGTTGTTGCTGTTGAAGTACCAGTCATGGTTCAACAAGTAGGGAGAGATGGCACAACAGCACAGCAGCAGTGTGACTGGCTGGTCCAGGGACTCCAAGATCAATACCTGGACCCTGAATTGTACACCTTCTGCACTCTCTGCCTGTTGACCGTCTTGCAGCCAATGCTGTCTGGCTTCTAGAGCAATCAAATCAAATAAGCACAAGCACAACATATGTGTTTATCATATTATGGGGATGAATCGAATCAATGTATTATATTCTGTATCATGAACTCTTGCACATGACCATGCACTGCCCTGGCTGTTTGGCTCAGTGACCCACCAGTCTTGTGGCAATTTGTAGCTGACCAGTTGGTACTGTCGACCATCCAGTGAAGCCCGGGGATCAAACCCACATCAAAGCAGGAGCTGTTTTCATAGACCTGCAGCCATATGACACCAGCATTCGACACATCTGAGTCAACAGCGGACTCAGATGTGTCGAGTCCGCTGTTGACTCTGGTGCTTTCATAATGCAGGGTGGCCCCAGAAGAAGCTGGCGTTGCCCAACCATCATTCAATAACAACAGCACAGTCAGCTTGATTGATGAATGCTTTGGAGGTTCAATCACGCCATCGTCTTGGTGTAAGACAGCGGCGTCCATTGCTCATCTGAACAGTATTTTGCAGCCAGTGCAATTCTTCCTGGAAGATTCTATTTGTAGCTTGTTGCTGCTTATTGCTGCCAGGGCCTGGCTGATGCTGATGCATAACCAGTTATGCAATCTATCACCAGCACATCTGCCTGGACAAAACTGTGTAGTGCTGACTACATCTGATGAGTCATTCCTGCTGTGCCACCTGGACAGCTGCCAAGTAACAAGGCTGCTACTGCCGTTGCTTGTGGGAAGCTTGAATAGCAATGTACTACTCGCCTGTTTTGAACTGATAACAGAGTGATTGTAGAGCAGGGTTGAGTGTGGTAGCTGTGCTGCCTGGGATCTTCTCCAGGAGCAGTTCAATCGGCAAGACAGGCCGCTCAGACAAGAATGTCTGCAGCAGTCAACACAGCATATAACTTGTTCAACATATAGACACTCTGCTTCACATACATGACATATACAAAACTTGTGACCATTCACACCGGGTGGGTTGATGAAAGATTTGCAGCGGCTCCATGTTCTCCTGATGAGGCAGTGGTAGCACTGTTCCAAGCTGGCAGGCATGTACAAAATTTTTCCCTCAATGATGATCCATGTACTTCAGTGATTCATATGCAGATATCATGTCAGATGCAGTATCACCAGTTTATTGTGAAAGATGCTGTGCATTGACAGCTGGCACATGACTGCGCTGATGTGCTGATCGATGACCCACTTTGCTTCTAATTTTGTTTCTGAAGCCTGGCAGTATTGCCTGGCAGGCCCAAATGTCCAGGGGCTGCTGCTGCTGGTGGGGGATGTGCTATAGCTGTCCTCAGCATCTGCATCTGAGCTGTCGCTAGAAGTGTAAGGGTCACTGCCGTCACTGGAGCTGCTGCTGCTGCTGGTGCGACTGCAGGCAGACATCATCGGAGGATATGTCAGCAGCAAGCCCATGATGCGCACTTCAATTACCACATGTATGGGCACAAGCTGTACTGTTTGAAGGTAGGCAGGTAAGTCACTCACACCTGGCAACCCATGCGCACAGCCTTCATGAGTATACTGATGAGTACTACCGCTCCTGTAGGCGTTGATGCAACTGTCATCCTATGCATCCTTGATGCACATGTGCGATGTTACGCACCTGCAAGCACCGCTTAGGCACAACCTCGATCAATTGCGCCCGCTGCATCGGTTGCAACATCTAGTGCTCGCACCTTCAAGCTTGAAGTTGGGGCATCCGCACCAACTGCATCATCAACTGATGCTGATACATGGCACACTGCCATATCAGGGGGTGCTGGGATTTCACCACGTTGTATGGCTTCAGCTATAGCCTTGGCTATCTCCCATCCCCAGCCGACAACGTCTGCTGACACTTCGCGCCCCTCCTCCAACAAGCCAAGTTGCTGCAGATCGTGGGACATGACTGCCGATACTGCCTGGTTGGTGGCAACACGCTCATGGTAGTCGTCCAAATCGTCTGCTGCCAGCTCCACATGACTTGTGTATTGCGTGCTGGGCCCAGCACCTCCTGCTGCCCTGAGTTGTTGTTGCGGTGCAAACTGTAGGCGGTGGTGTGCCGAACGGGTTGTCATCCCAGGTTTCACAGTTGACCCAGATTGCACAGTTTCCTGTGCACTGGGAGCTGGAGGTGGCTGCTGGTACAAGTGTCTGTAGGCTGCAAGACAGGATGCAGCATGACAAGTTTAGCTAAAAGACTGGCAGAAATTGACAACACATGTACACCCTCTTCTAAGAGGGTGTACTGGCCACGATGCAGACGAGCACCAAGATGACCTGATTGTCCTTCATCATCCTTCACCATGAGCAGCACCGTCAGCCACACAGCTATCTCCAACATGCTCGGAACGCTTGAAGGTTGGTTGGATGCAGCAGCCAAACCTTAAGATATGATGAAATGATAATCTGCCAGTGCCTAGCACAAAGCCTGACAGCCACTGCCTTGCACCCAGCCTAACACAGTTACATTTGGCAACGCCACACAAATACACATCACTGCAATTGCAGATAAACACGCCACACTCATCAGCAGTCTCGCGTATTGCTTGCTGCCGAGAGCGGACCATAGCCACCATGTACTTCTGCATGTCTGCACCCCCTACTTCCTCCCCCTTGATGACTTGCAGGTGCTTACCCCCTGACCTGCTGGTTGCAATCCTGGCAGCAAATGTTCTCCCTGGGTTACCATCACCACAGAAAGCAGTGAACTCACGGGCATGCCCCCCCCCCCAATCACCATAGCCAAGCACTCCACAACAGCCTGCTTCTTCATTTCCTTTTCACCATCACCTGCAACCCACAAGTGGATAATGCCAAAAAGCTGAGCTGTTTGCAGTGCTTGTTAGATGCTCAGTCAACAATTCAAGGACAGTGAGGTGGATAGTGACCGCACATGCACACCTGCTTCTCAACCAACGAACCAAGTTGCTGGCGATCAACTGGCTTGACAAAGTGGACTGCGTCCACGTCACTTCCATGCGTCCAAAAGCCAGGGCGAAGACAACTGGCCACTGCCAGAACACACCAAACAAACTACCAACTTGCAGATCATAGTGCATTTTCGTACCAGCTAGCAGAGCTACTCAGACGCTGCATACATCAAGTTGCAAGCCAAGCTTGAGGTCCCCCAATACAATATTGCACATCTGCTTGGCTTTCATACCCAGCACACGCACCTGTGAGCACCACCTGCGTTGTCTTTGCTTCATATACCATCAGAGCAGCATCCAACATCTGGATGCCCAAGTGAGCTGTCAAAACTTGTTGCCTGGCTGCCACCTGTTGCCAGGAGTCGCCAAGCAGATGTGAAGCTAGGACAGTATCCACCACTAAGATGTCCGTGCGTCCAGTCAAGACCACAGCGTTGCTTCGAAAGCTTAAAATGTCTACAGCTGCAGTACAGTAAGAAGAAGGCACGGCTCAATACATGCTGAAGTAGAGGATCAGAAGAGAAGCCTGTTGTTCAAGCAAAGCTACTAAAGCACACGCTTGTGCCATATACATACCCCACGCTGGATGAGCAACAGTGACCGGCTTCACCTAAGAGGTTGTGTGCACACAATGCAAGCCACATGCACATGACTGTTGAACATGATTATAACCCGCACTGGCTTTGTAGATGCTCCACAACCACAAGTACATATGCACACTGGCAGCACAAGGTAGCACTTACATGGAACGCGTAACACACGGATGCCTTGCACGCCTTTGAGCCACAACTGAAGATGTTTAACCAGCCTAACCATATTATCCTCTGAATCCTCGCGGGGACCTCTCCACTCAAAAGTAGGCAACTCCTCGTTGTTGATTGTCGCCAAGTCATCACTAGCATCACAAGCAGATACTGGCACATCTAGACGGAGTGACCCAGTGATTTCAAGCACCTCTAACGCCGCTTCAATTGCCCAAGTGTTGGGGTTGCTTGGGGTAATTCTGATTGGCAAGGTGTATACTCTTCCTGCAAATGCACAATCCCTCACTTTACAGCAGGACCTTGAACATGGACACTAACAGCAAACCTTCTAGTGCTTCAGCAATGCTCAAACATGACATGCCACAGGATCTTGGGCTGGTTGCCATGTGCCAACGCCATCCCCGCCCGCTTGCTGCTTACTACACATCATAGTGAAAGTTGTGTCAGACATACCTGACTTTCTGCGGGGGGACCTGAGCCACACCACCAGTAACACCGTCACCAGCACCACCAGCACCACCACCAGCACAGCAATGATGAACCAACTGATAGGCGACATGCCATACCATAAGGTCGCACCTGCATTGGCAAGCACACAACTGGGTGAGCAATAGTGTGTCCAGTCACTGAACAAGCTGCTGCAATTGCCCCTGGTGGGACTGCCTAGTGCTGAGGTGATGTCAGCATGTGCAACAAGTGTCATAACAAGATCACATACTATTGCTGCCCTGTCCCGCTACCAATGCTGATGGTGCCACTGCTGTCTGGCTGGCCGATCAGGAGCTAGAGATGTTGGTACACTGCTGTGTATGGCTGCCCAGCTGCCTGCCACCCAGTGTGCAGTGGTGTTGGCATACATATATCATGCACTGCTACACCCAAGCATGCCACTGCCAGTTCCGCTGCTGCTGTTTGATGCTGCGCAGACTGCCAAGATTTCCGATGTGCGCATGTTTGCTGCCATCCTTTCCACCTATGGATCTGCATTCTGCTCAGCCGGGCCTTAGCTCACACTGCCACACCTTGGGCAGAATTCAGCAACTCACTCAGCATGACAGCATGACAACAATATGGCGCCAAGCAGCAAACCCTTCCAGCAGGACAACTGGGATATAACACATGCACGCAAATCCTGATGATATCATATGCAGCTGTCCTCATGTATTGTTAAACAGCCAATGATTTCCATGCTGGCCTCCATCCTGACTCTAAAAAACAACACTTGCAAGATGCACAACAAAATCACATATCATTGCTGCCCTCTCCCGCTGGGATTGCTGATAGGTCTCCAAGCCTGCACCAGTGAGATTTCCACTCAACCCCGCCGCGATCGCCGCTGCATGCGCAACAAGTGTTGCGCATCATAACACAACTACATACTATTGCTGCCCTGATCTGCTGATGATGCTAATAGTGGCCTGTGAGTTCAGCATGCCAGTGCGATCCCCACCAAGTCCCGCCGCGATTGCAGCTGCTGGGGCTGCCTGGTGCTACTTGCGCAACAAGTGTTGCGTATGTCATCACCGGGCTGGCTGCTGCTGTGGCCCTTTGCCTACAAAGCAACGCAAGCAGTCCTAAAACCCCCCCACAAAACTTATCACAAGATGCCCGCAGTCTCACCTGATTGCGTCAAATATTGTTGGTTGATTCCACCAAGAGTTGACAAGGGCAGGACCATCAAAAGTCAAAGAGGGATCAGAGGTTGGGGCAGAGGTACAGAGCAACATACAAGGGGAAACACAGGCAACAGACAGCAACCACAGTGATTTACAGCAGTGGCAGAGACTTGAACAGGTCTGAAGACACCGAGTTGTGCATCATAAATGCTCTGTATGGTCAGAGATACAGCAATATCGGGCTAGCGGCAGCGGGAAAGGCATGGCAACATGCTCATGCTAGCAGTGGTACATACACAACTGCTGTCAACAAAATTGAGCAGCATAGGTGCACGAGGGTCCACTGTCACATGCCCGAGTGCTCTTTGCTGTCAGCGCCATCATGGTTTGTGGCCCCCCACGCATTATACAAAATAGGAGAAGTGTTGCACAATGACACTGCATTCTGCTGTTGCTGCAAACAGACCTTACTGGGCTGTTGGTGTAGCTTTGCGAGCTCACATGCCTGGTGCTGCATGATGGCCACATGAAATGCACATGGAGATACACAATAAGGCCTACTTGACATATCATGATGAGGCCACAATAACAGATGTTGTTGCTCCTGTAAATGTCGCCACCACCTAAGTAGCATAGCAACATGGCCTACCTGGTACTATTGGGGTGGTTGTTGCACCTGCAGAACAGACACAAACAATGCAGCATTTGATGCCATATGTTAGGAAGGCACAGCATGACAGCAGTATGGCGCCAGGCAGCAAACCCTTCCAGCAGGACAACTGGGATAAACACAGGCGCGCAGATCTTCATGAACACATGAAGCTGTCCTCATGCACTGTTTAACAGCCACTGAACTGCATGCTGGCCTATATCTGACACTAGAAAACGCCTCTTGCAAGATCAATACATCCCACACTATTGCTGCCCTATCCCGCTGCTATTGCTGATAGTGCCCGGTGAGTTCAGCCTGCAGCAGTGAGATCCCCACACATCCCCGCAGCAATTGCAGCTGCATGCGCAACAAGTGTTGCGCATTATAACAAGATCACATGCTACTGCTGCCTTATCCTGCTGCGGTTGCTGATAGTACCCGGTGAGCCCTGCCTGCAGTAGTTTGATCCCCACACATCCGCTGCCGGGGCTGCCTGGTGCTGCGATGCCAGCAGCGGATCCCAACACATCATGTGCATGCTGCCACAAGTCCCCAATGCAGCTGGCTGAGGCTGGCCAAATATCACTGTTGCTGGTGCTGGTTGGTGTGATGAGAGCGCCCTAAGCTTGCAGTGCTTTGCTGTGTAGCCCAACCGCGGCCTACTGTGTCTTGCGTTGATGCTGTTGCTGAACAGGACTGGCCACTGGACTGCTGAGCTGCTGTGCATGCATTTTGCTGTCATTCAACACTGCAAATCCTTGGAACTGCCAACACAACAATCAAGGTGCGTTTGTAACAGAGGCATCAGTCTCTAACTCACCTGCCAGTGCCTTCAATGTCTCCTTCAAATATTCATCTGCAAGATCCTTCCACACCGTACAAATCTCCTCGTCCAACTTGGTGGCAGCAGCCATTACGGTGCCCAGTAATCTTGCATCATCACCGAAGAGATCAAGCACCCGCTTGAGCACCTGCTGCTTGCTTGTATCCATTGTTGGAGACCACCTGCAGGATGGGGTGCCAACTTGGGCAATCAGGCTATTGAGGGCAACTGGAACCACAGGAGCACGAGACAGTTTGCAAGGTTACCCGCTCCTCGCAAATGACCCTTCTGCCATTTCAATGCTGCTCTATCATGCTTTTCCACACATTCAAAAGACTGTTTCCGTGCCCTTCATCAGCATACTACAAGCTGTGACTACAGAGGATATGTGCAACTGTTGTGCACTGAGCTGATGCAACGCATGCATTCCGTGATCTCTATAAAGTGCTTATGCAGGGCAACATTGCTTGGTTGAAGGCCCGCAGTAATCACAGCGCTCTCACCACAAAAGGCTCTTCACTTTCACTGCACCACTGGCTGCGACCTATAGACTCAGTATCCTGAACAAGTGACCTGTGCGCTGTCTGACTCGACGAAATATTAGCGCAAATGGCGTCATACAAAGTCGCGATGGACAAGGACACTTGCCATTCCGCCTTAACTTGCTTAGTATATCCGTGGGCAGTGCGTTATTTGGGACTAGTTGTGCTTGGTACTACTCCAAGTGGGTTGGCGGTGAACAAGCTGAGTCCCCTCTAGAATTTCCAAATCTCTAAGATGGTATCCGGGAATTGTAACAGAAACAGTGCGCTTCACACACCACAAGCAGGAATTTACGTGCCGCGCAGCATATTTCTGCTCAATTTCACCGTGCAGCTGCAACGCAAGGAGCCCAAAGTGGTTCTGTCTCCGAAGGGTGACCTTTTGTTGTGCTCACCGCCAAGGATCAAGAAAAAGTCAATCGCTTTCTGCTGTTCCGTGCCTGAAGAACACTTGCAGAAGGTCATGGAAAGCTTGCAGCCTGGACAACATGTGGCAGCTGCGTTGCTCAGCAAGCCCTGCATTGCTGCTGTGGACTGCTGTCAGTCAACAGTCACTGCTGGCGGATCCAGTTAATGTACGTACAACTCACGTTGTTCAAGCAACTCGTCCGTTTTGAGTGTCGAGGTCATTTGCTGCTTGGCCACAGACATCAGCCTGCAACTGTAGCAAAGGATCAGAGTGTAGTAGCAGATAAGCAAGAAGAGCAAGCTGTTATTGACCAGCCGCTTGAATATGTATTCGCTGCATTTGATGCTGAACGCCCACAACCAGCAATCTCGTTGCTGGGTTGTTGTGCATTCGCAGGAGTCATATAGTCTGCTTGGCGCCTGGCACATGAAGCATCGGTTGCTGAGCATGCCTTGTATAGATGCTGTTGACTGCTATCACAATAATCTGGCGTCGAAGCTGCGTTGCCCTGGATTTACCAGAGCTGGGTATTTGATCGTACTTGGGTTGTTTGCTGCTTCACTTGCCCCAACAGTGCAGCAGCAGGCGTTGGTCATTATCAGGGTGCTAGCAATTGCATTGTGGGTCATTGCAACAACCCACGTTGCTGATGCACTGCCACATATTGCCCTTGATGCCTGTGCATCGTGCTGGCGCCTGAGCCCAGTTTGGTGGTACTGCTTCGACATTAGTGTGCCTTGACCAGCATGTTGACTTACTTGGACGCAATATTGATGATCCCTGTTGCACTGCAGCATTATTGCTATGGCGGAGCTCTCAGACCAGCAGACTAGGAATCCATCAAACCTGCAACTGCATGACTCATTTCGTAATGCATCAAGAGCAGCCATCACCTGGAATGTGGGCATAGGACAATGCAACAGGATTGTGCCACTTGATCTACTGGTTAGCACTTAGTGCTAAGTAGTCTACTGGTTAGTACTACTTACCCCAGCTACAGTTTCAGAAGCGCTCGTATATGCTAGCTGCTCACGTGCATTCTGTGTACCTTAGCCCCTTCAGTAACAATCTGGGCTGGTTGCATTGCACAGGTCTGTCCTGCTGTGCCACGTGCGCTTGCCTGACCATGTGCGCAGCAGTGCGGTCTGGCAGCTTTGCTGGCGTGATCCACCCTTCTGTTGACAGTGTACCATGATACCTGCTGTCCCTGCCAGATGGCGCTGGGCATGGGGCGATTGCGTTGAGGCAGCTGGCAGTTCCTGGCCTTGACCCTACTGTTCATAGTGTGCTGGCTGGGATGGGCTGATAGCGTTCAGAGGCTCTATGAGCTTGTGGAGGAGCGTATCGTGAGGTAGGGGGTGCATGACTGGTTTGCAGTGTGTGTGCGGGTCTGACCTGCCGTGCCAGGTGCGACTGTGCGGGTAGCCTGTGCAGTCTTGGGAGAGTGTGCTGGGATTGGAGCGGAGTATGACTGATATACGTCTTGACTTTTGTTGAATCAGATCTGTCCTGAGCAACGCATGGTTGGTTCCTGGAGGGAGATGGGGGAATTCGGGGGGAGTGGGGTGGAGACAGACTGGAATCAGGCTTTAGCCTGGGTTCTCGCAGAGCAGCAAAATCCCGGCTTGTGGACTGACGACGAGCTTCAGTTTGAGTGGTTTCCTTGGCTTGCCCTATCAGTGTGGACAGACACCTGTACAGGCCACATGTGGCCTGTGTTCACTGAATTGGCATGACACGCTAGATGGCATAGCTGGCTGAATAATGTCAGCACAGCCTGTGCAGTGACTCAATAGATTAGCAGCAGCTATGCTGTACTGCTCTGAGTGGGCTGAAAATTATGGCATTGAATGTGTAGAGCCTACTTGAGTTTGCTGACTGAGTCAGCAACTCGTGCGCCTTTCTGGTTTTATTATACCATATGCATGGGTTGTGCATTGATTGTGTCACCGTGACAGTGGCAGATTCAATGTTTTGTGCGGCAACTTGCATGGCCCATGCGGCATACAAGTTGGTGATTGATTTACATGTCCAGGAAATGCCATATGTGTGAAGCAGATGTTATTGGTCATGAACAACACGTTATCTTGAGTTGTGCTGGTGTGCAACATGTGCGGGATATGTACCCGCAATTGGATTTCTCGCAGCCCACATTGTCTTTGTTCCTGACAGCACATGCTCATCATATGTCGTTGTACCAGTTCCTGGCTGCGGTGGTAAGGTTTGCCCACTTTGTGGTGCTACGTCCGCCGTGAACTATTGTTGTTGTTGAGTCCTGCCATGTCACGTGTGTTGTGCAATGCTTTTGCTGCAAAATGGCTGTTGGGGTTCACAGC
Organism: Coelastrella sp. MACC-549; assembly: GCA_018290735.1. Classification (NCBI taxonomy): domain Eukaryota; kingdom Viridiplantae; phylum Chlorophyta; class Chlorophyceae; order Sphaeropleales; family Scenedesmaceae; genus Coelastrella; species Coelastrella sp. MACC-549. The sequence goes on along the minus strand of JABEVS010000060.1, from coordinate 15,751 downwards.
CTTCCAAGCTCTGTGTGTCAAGACACACGACAAGATTGTGTTGGAGTTCTGCTGTGTGTGTCTCAGCTATGACATGATGTGAGTCATATCATGACGTAGGTTGGTTGAATCCCACCCCCACTGAGTGGGCTTTTCTGCCTTGAAGGCGCCCCTGAGGGTGGTCTAATCTTGGTGTGCCAGTGTGGCTGAGCCACCAAGTACATATTCCCAAAGGCCTTGCGGCCGGAAAGGGTTATTCTTCTTCTTTTGGTGATTGACTTTGATCCCTTTGTTCCAAGAGTCCAGTAAAAGAAATTGAGCCATGCATGCCACAATGCATGGCGGCCATGTGCAGCAATGTTTGGAATGCTGTGCCAAACAGTCCGACTGTTGAACTGAGTGTGGATTGTAATGAGCTCAGTGCATTCCATGGGCCAGTTGCGGTACTCATGTGACCCTGTATACTATGGCATCAAATTGCGTATTGCTGCACACTACTACTACTACTACTACTACTACTACTACTACCACTACTACTACCACTACTACTACCACTACTACTACCACTACTACTACCACTACTACTACTGCTACACTACTACTGCTGCTACTACTACTACTACTGCTACTACTACTACTACTGCTGCTACTACTACTACTGCTGCTACTACTACTACTGCTGCTACTACTACTACTACTGCTACTACTACTACTACTATTACAAGTTACCTCAAGGGTTTCCACCCGTAAGGCTCCAGCCAGCTGATGGCTCATGGGGGCACACCAAAAAGAAACAGATCTTAAAGAGAAAGAAAGTTTCTGGTTTCTAGAAACCACATTCAATCCGGTTAAATATCTGCGAGTTCAACTTGCAGAAGATCATTAGGCTCAACCTCTAACTCAGACTCAGAAAGATTATGCAAAACATGCATAGGTGTATTTGGATTGCAACGCAACAACCAGCACAAATGAACAAATGCAGCCACAAGACGCTTATCCGGACCCATGAAATGTACCATATGGGGACCAGCTGTGGTGATAGAGTGATGCAAGGTGTCATGCATGACACCATATGGCCACCAAACTGCTCAAACACCCGGGGGAAACGGGACCGCACTTGGTTGTACCACTCACACTCAAAAACCATATGAAACTCATCACCAATGGAACCTGAAGCACAGTGTTGACAGTGGCGCAATTGTCTGGGCAAACGTTGTCCTGTGTCAGCATCAGTAGACCACCTACCTGTGGCAACTGTTGGGAGGTCATGTGCACCCAATCCAAAACGTACCAGAGACTACACGGGCAAACCCTTCGGTATACTGTGTATTACGTAGTCAGTACGTAGCAGTGCTCGGAGCACTCAGACAGCTGTCACAAGCACCTGCCTCCAGGCAGGGCACTTTGCCCCGGTGGTGTCAACATGAAATCATGAGCTGTGTGCAAGATCAGCTATGCTGCAGTGTCTCATTATACAGGCTTCGGGCAGAGTTGCGATCTCTGGCACAGGTTCGGTAGCAGCACTGCTTCAGAAGCTTGCAAGCAGTGGGGAGAAGTTCTCCTCAGGCATGTCCCTCGCTGCCAAAGGGCTCTGGGTGCTGCTGCTGCTGTGCGCAGCACATAGATATGACCAGTAATTCCTTGGAGGCATCAAAGCCTCTTTTCTATCGCCGAATATGCCTTACTCGTCAGTAACAGGTTTTTGAAAGTCGCTTGAAGAGTGTTAAACAGTATCAGTGCGCATCGGTTCTGGTCATCCGCGTACTTTACTTTCCAGTCTCTATCGCTTATCTTATAACTAATTAGTGACGTACTGCAGCACCTGAAGCGCCCAGGGTCAGTTAAGTGAAACGCATCGTGCTAAGGGCGAAGTCAGGCAAGACCAGGCTGCTCCTTTTGTGTATCTCAAACTACCTATACACGCAACAGACCTTTTGCAACTAGTATGCGACAAGGTGACTCAGCCAGCGTCCTGCCTTGTTGACCGAACGAACTTACCCCTGCCTACCTGCACGAAGCTTCTCATACAAATATTTGGCCGTAGAAGTCTGCAAGGAGAACGATATGACTGTCGCTTGTGGCCGACAGCAGAAAAGACTGGCAGATGATGGCAATGAGAGCAGCTGTGAACAGTCGCAGAAAAAATTACGGGTGTTGGAGCCACTCCAACTTTCAGCTTGGCACCTTCCAGCGCAGCCTTTAGTCGGGACGAGCCTCACCACCAGCCCATCGGGACCAGGCACAACAACAGCAAGTGCCAAGGTATTGCTGCTTTGCACCCCAGCGCATACCACTGAACTAAGTCTACTGTAGCGAACGAGCAGCAATGCATGTGGTGTGCCCCGCAGGCATACAAGAAGCGATCGCGAGTTGACGGAATGGAGACCTGTGCATCCCCTGCATCGGGCAAAAGGGTGAGTGATCAGCTCAATCTCACGAGTACATATATCCTTGGCTGGTGGTCCCCTGGCGGATGTACTTTGATGCTCTTAAGTTTCCTTGCACTTGGTGTACTAGCTGCTTGCCAAGCAAGTCGGGAGCCTGTGCTCGCACTGCAGATGCAAATATGGGCCCTGTCAAATGTTGCATGTTTCTTCCTTTGTGTGGTGGCAGGGACGGCGGCCAGATGGCAGCTGCACCACAGCAGTTTCACCACGCACTGCTGCAGCAGCGATAGAAGAGCAGCTCACTTCCCCAGGGCTGGAAAGGGACCCAGATCTGGAATTGCAGCAAGTCTACATCACCAGGCAGCTGCAACACTTCATTGGCAGCAGACCAGCAGCACAGCAGCCAACAGCTACAGCCACTGCCAGGGTGAGTGCACTGCGGCAACAGCCTGCTGACGTTGGCAACGACTGTGCTAAGGATGCAGCAAAGAGCAGCAGAGGCAGGGATCAAGCACATAGTCACAGGGGCAGGGACCAGCAGCAGACAATCCGGAGACCAGACACGGCAGAGGTAAGCAGCTGGTGCCCCCACCTACATGTCTCCTTCAAACTGGGCTGTGATATGCAGCTTTGACGGTAATCAAGAAGCTCACATCTTCTTGTGCTCCTGCTGCGTACTGCAGCAATGTCCTGCAACATGTCCCCTGGCCCTAATCAGGTTGTTTGCATTGCCCTTCCTTCTGCCATATCCTTGCTACAGGCACCAATGCCTCAGGCAGCGGCGGAGAGCTTGCAGCCACATGAGCGTGTGTGCCTGAATCTGGTTACTGATAAGGAATGGCAGCGCCTGTTTGCAGTCCTCACCATTAGCGGGCAGCCCAGTCGCACTGGTGAATTGGAGCAGGGTTGTGGCAGCAGTGCTGATGCTGGCAGCAGCGCATCTGGAACACACAGTGCAGCAGTGGCCGTGCCAGCATCATTGGAGGTGGCACCTGCTACCCCAGCACGCTGTGAGACAATACCACAAGTGGCACCAGTTGCAGCGGAGGTCACCACACCTGCACGCAAGAGCTTTCTGGTTAGTGAATTTACACGTGTGCAGGCACAGCTAACACCTGATCGGGATTTGACATCACGGCCCTGCAGCAGTTGCATGGAGGTCATGGCTTAGCTGTTCTTTGTGTTGGTAGGTGCCAATGGGTGCATTACTGGGTGGTTTGGGTGGGTGAACTACATAACTCAATCAGTCTGCTGTAAGAAGTCTCCTGTGCATTGTCATGGCAAACACCATACTCTCAGGCTTGGTGCAGTAAATGTGCAAGATCCAAATGACCATTGATCTGGTTCTATGAACAAAATCTTGTGGCACCATGTGTTTTAGAAGCTCTCTGTGCTATGGTATGCTTGCTGCTTAGTCTGTTCGATAGGCAGGCTACAGTGGCAGGTTGTCATTGTGCTGCAAAGTATGCATTTCATTTGTTGCCACCCAACCACTGCTCCCACAGAGCAGGTAGAGCTTTGTGCTGCAATTCCACTGCACACTGCCAGGCACAGTCATATTCAAAGCATGCATCATCAAGCGCCTTCAACCAGGTGACATTGCAGTGATCAATACGTCATTTAGGCAATTACGATGTCTCTTACCACCAGGGGCTGCGCATCATGTTTTCTTGGTTTTCAGCCTGTTTAGCTGGTACATCATGCCAGCCATCTGTCCTGTACCCACAGCAGCTTTGACAGCCTAGGGCCTCTGCATTTTGAGCTTGGTGCAGAGATTGTTTTCCAAGCAAGCAGTCCGGCTATCTGCACTGAGTGGTCCTTCACCAGATAAACATGTTGGCGAGCTAGAGCATTTCCATACAGAGGGATCAATTTAGCAGAGGTTCTGCACTACAATAGTGTTGGCTGGCTATAGTTTCATAGCCTGACTGGGGCCGAGAGTATGCAGTGTGAATGCTGTTCATATGCTGTTTATGAAGCCTTCAGCAAGTCTGGGATGTCCACGCTGGTGCAGCATGGTCACCACTAGTGTTGGCAGCATTGGCAGCCTGAAAGTAAATTGCAACAATAAACTTGACCAGGTGGCATACTATTGGCAGCTTGGCCAGGCTTGGCCATGGACATGTAAACTCTGCTGTGTGTGCTGCATGCTGAGTGGCGAGCCACTCAAGATGAGGCCTGTATGCACCGTAAAGTATGCGCAAATGTGTCTGTTGTTTTGAGTCTATCTGAATGGTTCTTTATTTTGCGCAGCAGCTCTTCTGGCATGGGGTCTGCTGCATGCCATGCAGAGTCTGCAGCATCCTATGGCGGATGTAATACATGGTCTCCTGTGCTTGGCAGCATCAGTATCAATACTCCAACTTCAACTGCCAGTGAAGTTATGTGTCCTATGCACCGGGCCACCGAGGCTGTAGCTTGCGACAGCAGGGTGAAGCCACTCATTGAGTGTGCACCATCAAGGCCTGCTTACGGCTAGTGCCACATTCAGGCATACTGAGTCGCTGGTTAAGCTTCCAGCCAGACCTGGTGATCGCCTTTCAACAGCTGGCAGCATTGTATGCGCACCCAGCAAGTATCGGCACTTTTGAACTATGTTACAACGGCCATGGTGCCGGACAATTTGGCACGTTAAGTTCTTTGATGTGGATGTCTTGCAATGCGCATATAGCTTTGATCATCAATCGTAAGGAGTGGCTGGTTTTGTGCAGGTGCCGTTCATTGGGTATTTTGCACGAGCGTCCATCAGTGCTGGACACAAACTGTCTGATCTGGTGCACGGAGACCTTAATGTTGAAGTGAATGTGATTCAAGGTCTGTTTGTCGTTGTTGCTGCTCCATGACGAAAGCAGGGGCTAAGAGTGGCGGTGACAGGCTACAGCAGAAGAGCCCAGCAGAATTTTTTGCCGAGAACAAGAACATCGCTGGATTTGACAATGTATGCTGATATATGGTCTAGGATTTGTGTAGAATCTGTAAAGCACAAGTGCATGACTACCCGCTTCACCTTCTGCAGCCAGGCAAGTGTCTCTACACCACTATCCGCGAGCTTGTGGAAAATGCTCTGGACAGTGCAGAAAGTATCGGCACTCTACCTCTAGTGGAGGTCACCATGTAGGTTTACATTCAGCAAATCACAGTGAAGACCGCAGGGAGCGCTGCTGGCCTCTAGTCACCATATCCTCGCTGCATCTGATGCAGACTTTACATCCATCACAGTGAGACAGCCACAGCTGTTGCCATGCTGCTTTTTTGTTGCATTTGAGACACCAAGCATTAGGAGAAGCTTACTGCAGGATCAGCTGGTCACGAACCCAGCAGTGACTGCACATCCTCCGTTGTTTTGGCTCCATGCATTGACCTTGAGCTACCCGACCTGCCTGCATACAGCGGTGTGCCGCCTTTCTGACAGCTGCTGTCACACACCAGAACTCATGCCAGAGCACCTGATGATAGCCATATGGCTTTCAACCTGTGCCACATGCCTCAATTCATTCAAGTCTGCCTGTAGTGTGTTGACTGCTGTTTACCAAACACCAGATTCTGCTGCGGTTCTATCCTCAGAGAAGAAGTGAGCAAGGAGCGGCTTGATGCCCTGAGAGGCCTCACCAACCACCAGCGAGTGGATGAGGAGCTGTACCAGGACTTTGAATCAGAAGAAGCAAAGAAGGTAAAGACAAACCTCTCATACAGAACCAGAAAGTAGTACAACCAGACTGTGAGAAGACTTCATGCTGTTCATATTGCATGCGTGTTTCCTGCACAATTCTGCTGCATCAGCAAAGCAGCAGTGCTGCAGGGAACTGCTCATCCCTGGCTTGGCTGCTGCGTTGACAACCTGATGTTGTGGCAGCACCCACACAACCTTCCTGAGCTCCAATGCCCTGGTTGCAACATGCTGCTTCGTTGTGCTTCATCATATCATGGTTGTTGTGGTCGCCACTGCAGAAACGTCTTGTGAAAGCGGCTAAAGACCGTGATCGGTTTGAGAAGCTTGCGGCCAAGAAAGGGGAAGCAGTGGCAGCAGCAGCTGCAGCTGAACACCAGCGCAAAGCAGCAGATGCAGCCAAGAAGGGACCTGCAGTGAGGGGCACTCTCTTCTACAAGGTCACGGTCAAGGTAGGCACGCCAGCCTCTCTGTACTGTTTCAATCTTGCCAGCTGAAGTGGGAATAGACATTGTACCTACCTGTTCAGAGTACTTGCATCAACATTTCTCCAGAAGGGGTGTAGATGCTGACGAAGGTTTTGTATCACAGCCGCAGAGATGCTGCAGGTTGATGCAGACTATGTCTGAAATTTCCTGCAACAAACGACTGATTGATAGCACAAGCTCCTCCAGTTTTAAATACACTATCAAAGCTCATGACCAACAGCTTGTAGCCCTGCAGAGAAAAATGATCGATTGTTCAACACCTAAAATACTGCACCATCACCTGCAGGACAATGGATCAGGCATGCCCCATGCTGACATTCCCAACATGCTTGGCCGAGTGCTGTCTGGCACCAAGTACGGAGTCAAACAGACGCGTGGCAAGTTTGGGCTGGGTGCCAAAATGGCGCTGATCTGGTCAAAAATGACAACTGGGCTGCCGTTCACAATAACCAGTGCACAGCGCAAGCAGGACTTCACGAGCAGTTATCAGCTAGACATCGACATCATAAAGTGAGCAAGGGGTTCAGCAGCACCTGTTTCTGAGCTTTTTGATGAATCCAAGCCAGTGGCTGTGTTGCAGCTGCAGGCGTCACGGAGAATACTGTTATTGGGGAATATTCCACAGTACGCAGTGCACTCCCTCACTGCTGGTTGTCACGGACAATCCAGAGTGACCATGCTGAGGTTAATAGTATGGTGCGATGTCATAGGTACAGTCGTGAAGCTGATCCAGAAGCCACAATCTGCAGCTGGGACGGTCCTACTGCTGCTGCTAAAACCCACTGCTGAAACCCACAACTTGCATGGATTCTGCTTCATGCCAGCTGGCTTTCAGGCAATCTTGGCAACAGTTCTTAGACACCGCAGCAACACAATGTGTATGGGCAACCTGGCTGCTAGATAAAGGCAGTATCGACAACAAGGCTTTGCATGCCAAGCACTGCATCAATGTCTATGTGGTTGGGCAGGTTTGTTTAGGCATTCAGGAGGAAGATAGGGAGACTCACTGTAAGACGATATCTGCCCAGTTGCTGCTTAGCTTGCTCGTCTCTATTAACCCTGTGATTGCCATGTTGTGTGGCATCACCGGCCGCAGTAATGCTTGTCACCTGCAGGAACGCTCCCAACGTGCACGCAAGCAGCAAGCTTCCAAACACAGACCACTGGCATGGTGCAGAGCTGAGTGTAACAATCGAAGGGAACTGGAGCACGTACAGGGCCAAGGTGCTCAAGTACCTGAGGCAGATAGCAGTCATCACACCATATGCTCAGGTGCGTCAGTTGCCGCAGCTGTGGCAGAGTATGCCTGATCAGCAGTTGACTTGACTTGACTTGACTTGACTCGACTTGGCTTGACTTGACTTTGACTTTGACAGCTTGACTTGACTTGACTTTTGACTTCAATTGGCAACAGACAACGTACCTGCCGCTGCATGAGCGGTCCACCTCTGGCTTGTCATCTGACCACTGAATTTCAGTAGACACCTATGTGCCATCAGTTGGCTCCTATTCCCCATTTCAGTGTTGTCTTTGCTGATCTGGTGAAGCTGCACACAGCAGTAGATACAGGAGGTGTGACAGCTTGCAGCCTGCTCCATATTCTTTTCCCAGAGCCCAGGCACCGCACTACATCACACCACAACACAATACAACACAGCATCCTCTCAAAAGCGTACGCACCTGTGTTTGTTGATGTGCTGTTGTTCTGAACTCATTCCTGCCTGTACTCACACTGTCTAGATAAAGAGGGCTTTTCAACAAGGCTCTGGCGCCGGTCCGTTTGCCGCTTTTTCTGCTTGCAGTTCAGCTTCAGTTACATAGCAGAAGACCCAAAAAACACGCTGAAGCTGCTGTTCAAGCGCCGCACTGATGTCATGCCACCCCCTCCCAAGGTGTGGCTGAAACCAGCATCAGCAGGCTTCAAAGGACCTGCTTACAGCCTCTCTGCGAAAAATCCTAGTCCACAACACTCGATATAGGTGTTGCCATCATTGCTTATGAAAATGGCATCCAATTATTGCCTGATACCCTAACCAGCATATCTGCCCATCTGCTAACCTGCTATGTTGGTGACAGCAAAATATGCAGCTGCCATTCGTGCTGATGGTATATGTTGCATCCACCCGCAATGATGCATGAGATGTTATCAACAGCAGTAGGTACGTTTCTGCTTGCTTGGTTGCAGATCACCAAGCACCATCCCTCTTCTGTGGACCTTGAGCTGGTCAAGCGCTTGATAACAGAAACCAGGGCGGCAAACCTGACAGCATTCCTCACTCGGGAATTTGACCAGGTCAACAAGGCTCTTGCAGGTAGGCGATGACTGCATGACAACACAGTAAACCTGAGGGGACTGCCAGTCACCGATTAGAATCAGACGTTAAGGTTTCAGCAGGCAGCTCCTGGTTCGGATTGGAGTAGTGACTCTGTCTTGTTGTTGTTGCTGCTGCTGCTGCTGCTGCTGCTGCTGCTGGTGGTGATGGTGGTGGTGGCCTGCAGGCCGTCTGGTAGGTGAGTTGAAGTTTGGGGGTGTGACAGCAGCAACAGATCCAAAGGAGCTTTCACCACAGCAGGTGGTGCGGCTGCATCAACTGCTGCATGAGGTGGGCGAAGTGATGGCGTTGATGAGGATTGGTGGTGAACGCAAACACCATTATAATCAAAATGTTCCATATGCAAGCATTAGTATATATGTAAGCATAAACGAAAAGACAATTGTGAGAGAGTTTTCCATGAGGTGCGTGCAGAGGTAGTGGTGATGATGAGTGATGGTACACAAATAGAATAGTTATCTTTCATTTTTTCAATAGCGAGTAAACCTTTGAGGCAACTGTTGTAGCAGGAGGAGGAGGTGCAAATTTTTGCAGGAGGTGTGATATCCTTGCAGTAATCAAATGCAGCTGGCCTGCAGAAGCATATTGAGCATAAACTGCCTGGCTGCTTACTAGGCACAAAGGTAAAGGATTGGGGGCCTACTCTGTCCATACAAATGTAAAGGGCCGGGGTGGACAATAGCAGCTGATGCATGTGCAAGCCGGCAGTAAAGCTACAAGAGATGGGCAGTGTTCGTCATATAAGGCTGGCCGGCTCATAATTGGAAGCTTGGCTTACAAGGCTGGGATGTGGGGTAGGAACAAAGCTTCAGCCATTCCTCCGTTGTCACTGAGGATGTGGGTGTGTTGCAACAATTAGAACAGTGCCCGGGGTCTTCAGGACCCAACAAAACATCAATCATTTTTACAAGAGATGCTAGAGGGGAACATATTCAAATGTCAGAACTGAAAATCGCTCATCATCTGAACCTCACTAGAAAGGGTCAATCCCCAAGCTTCGATTATTCCTTGCCTGCACCAGCTGTCAACATCACCAGCAGCTCAGTAGACACTGAAGCAGGGTACCTGGGGTGCTGATGACTGTGCAGGTGCGGTTCAGTGACCCAACTGGCAGCCACCTGAGCCCTGCTGGGGAGTATAACCTGAGGCTGGGGGTCATGAAGGAGCTGCACCCGGAGCTCATAGCCACATACGCAGGTGGGCCAAGATATAATCAAGAGCATAGTAAAACAATATAATACTCATGTTCATCGTGGCGGCGAACAACGTTCCCATCCCCACCTTTATGTCGTACATGGACAGCCATGGCCATTATATACACACATACACATACACAAGGACAAATAATAATAAACATACAAACATGCCATCTGTTGCCTTTTTCTGGCAAAGTTACGCATCTCCGCTCTTATTGGCGGTGTATTGATGTTTGTGCGTGAGCCTCACTCTCACCTTGAAGGTGGTGGGGTGGGGGGTGGAGGGGCTGTTGATGTGTGATGCAGCCACCTGACATCAGTGTGGCAGCACAACATGAAGCTGCTGCAGTACAACTTGTTTCAGCTATAGTTGGTTGCTCAAAGCTGACCTGTCAGCTGCTGTAAGAGATTCAGTTCGCACTCTAGTAATCAAGCATGATCAAGACATGCACCCGCTTATCTTCTTTCAAGAAAAGTCTTGCAAAAAAATTATGCAGGCGATGTCAGAGTGTTTGAGGGTCATGCATTCATTGTAGAGGCAGCAGTCAGCATTGGCGGGAAAGAGTTGAAGCCAGGCATCAATGTGTACCGCTTCGCCAATCGCATACCACTGCTGTTTGAGGGAGGTAGTGACGTCATAACAAGAACAGCCACAAAGCGGATAAACTGGAATGCCTACAAGATAAACCAGACATCAGACAAGGTACAAACGCAGCACACTTGCAGCTAAAAATTGCTGCATGTTTGCAAAGTGTGGATTATCATAGTTTTTGTGGTCAGCACTGCACCTTGTTGCTGCTGCTGCTGCTGCTGCCATACAGCCAAAGCTGGCCAAATTGTGAGCTTCAACAATACTATCAGCAATTGCCTGCTGCAGCTGCTGCCTTGGCTGTTGGCTGTCCTGCTGCTGCTACTGCTGCTACTGCTATGCAACTCCTTCAACTCCAGATGCATGTTGCTGCTGCTGCTGGTGGTGCTGCTTTGCAATCCAGGTTGGCGTCTTTGTGAGCATCATCAGCACCAAGATCCCCTTCAAGGGTGCGGGCAAGGAGTACATTGGTGATGACGTAGAAGAGATGGTGGCAGCTGTCAAACAAGCCATACAACAGTGTGGGGCCCAACTCAGGGTAAGAGCTTGTTACCATTCAAACCACTTCCAGGAACTTATCGGCCTTGACAGAACAATTTTACATAAATGAGCTTGGAAGAAAATACCTCATCTGCTGCTGTTGGATGGCCTCAAATCTGCCCTTACCGTCTTCCAGCAATGCTTTGTGCATTGCTGTTCAGGTCACGGGAATTTGTCAAGACAGAAAGCTCTCTCAGGGGAACTGATTAGGAGTATAACCACAACAAGAAAGATCAACTGATTGTCTCTGCACCATCCTGCTCACTCCCTCTGGGCCTCATTGACTTTCTTCAGGTCAAGATAGCAAAAGTTCTGGCAGCTCGAGAGCAGCAGCAGCGAAAGCGAAATCTGACTAAGTATATACCTGACGCCGCCCGGGCGATTTACTCTGTGCTGGAGAAGATGTCAGAGAGCGAGGCAAGGGGCCCGAAGCGCCGCAAGCTGCAGCAGCAGACAGATATTTTGCAGCAGGTGGCTCGCAAGGAGGTGAGTCTCAACTGTTGCTGGGCCACAACTCTTGATGAACTTTTGCACAAACAAACTACCTTTAGTGCTTGTCAGATAGCAGCTGGTAGGAGATTGAATCACAGCTCCAGACCATAGACAGTAACAACAACTTGTTTGAAACCAGACACAAAGCGCTCTCACTAAGCTCCAGAGAGAGAGCTTTTTTGCCTGGCTTGCTATTAGTGTATGTGATCTACTAGACTCATCAATTCAATGCGAGGACCTGCCTGCTGTAAACAATGCGTGACATGCTGTCATGGGTTCCTGCATGTCAGCTGGGTGCAGCATGCTATTGTAATGTTGGTCTCAACACAGCAGTGATCATGCTGTCCCGGTGATGGGATGATAAAACCCATGCGCATCTTTGTGCACACTTGTTTATTGCAACTACACATGCAGCAGCACCAGTCTGCCAGTGCACCAATGCTTGATGCTTCTCCATTCATAGACAGCAAAACCATGACAGTTGCCTGGGTACGTTGTTGTGATAAACATACTGGCATCATCTAGTACCCCATCACACCCTGGAGGTTCACACTGGTACCCAGGACTCTTCAGTAGCTATAGTTAGTTACAGTCAATTGGTTAATGAGCTCAATTATATCCAGCATCGTTGAAGATCCTTTGCTGCGCTGCTTTGCTGTTTTGCAGGTGTCACAAGGCACTCTGGAGCGCAGGCTAGCTGAGTATGTTGAGCGGATTGACACAGACATGGCGCTAGAGTACCAGGTCAGTCAAGGTCTAGCAGCAGGAGCGGCGAAGAACAGTGTGTGGCTTGTGCCGGCTAGTGCACGACACAACTATGGGCCAGAGATGCACAGCAATGCGTGCGTGATCAAGCTGATACAGAGCTATGGTTAGAAGGAAGGAAGCTTACAGAGCTACCGCAGATACAGCTGCAAGAGGCTGGAGAGTATCAAACTTGAGCTGTGGGTGTGCTAATTATGTAGTTCCAGCAACTGCAGCCGTGTGCATACTGTCAGATATGCACGGAGTGGGGCTGGCTGGTCGTTTGGAGATTACCTTGCTGGTAAAGAAATGAATAAATCAGTTGTTCATGATACTTGAGAGCTGACATTCACTGGTTTAGTGCCAACAACAGCGGCTGCCCAGGACTGCATGTTGGCATTGGCCAATGCCATGGCAGCTCATCATGCCAGCACTGCTGAGCGGCTCATCTGATGTTGTGGCAAAACAAAGTGCAGGTCCCTGGTTGCATATCAGCATGGTCATCACGTTTTATTCCAGAGACTCAGACCCGTACTACGCTGAAGCAGATATGCAGACCAGAACGCTGTCCACATGAAAAGCACAGCTTCTTCCATGTGGTGGCAAGAACGGCTGCAAACAGTTGTCAAGGGGTCCTGCAGCGCTGCAAGCTGTCGTTTTTCTGTCCGACAGAGCTGAGCAGCTCATCCAAATAGGTGAGTATTAGCAAGATTATCGTGTTGGGTATTCTGCGGTATGCGCTTAAGCAGAGATGCAGACCTGCTTGAACGCTGTCCACACTCTTTTGGAAAGCACAGCTCAGCACAATTTGTTGCATCTTGTGGCTTGTGCACTCCGCCTTGTCCAAAAATGGATTGGATTCACTGGGTAGATTTGAGGGCCCGTGGCAGTGAGTGCTATGGCTGCAAAGCACTTATTATTATTATTATTATTATTATTATTATTATTATTATTGTTATTATCATTATTATTGTTATTATTATTATCATTATTATTATTATTATTATTATTATTATTATTATTATTATTATTATTATTATTGTTATTATTATTATTATTATTATTATTGTTATTATTATCATTATTATTATTATTATTATTATTGTTATTATTATTATTATTATTATTATTGTTATTATTATTATTATTATTATTATTGTTATTATTATCATTATTATTATTATTATTATTATTGTTATTATTATCATTGTTATTATTATCATTATTATTATTATTATTATTATTATTGTTATTATTATCATTATTATTATTATTATTATTATTGTTATTATTATCATCATCATCATCATCATCATCTTGTGGCTCAAGCCTTGGGCGCGTCCGGCCGGCTGCGAATGGTTGTCAAGGTGTCATGCAGGTGTCACCCCACAAGGTCGTGTTGAGTCGTTAACATTACAGAGGGGGGCCATCACTGGGTGACTTATTGTGCACGCGTGCCATATGGCACTGCCATGCATGATGCATGCTATCAGTAACACATGTATTGCTGATCAGCTCTCATGAGAGCCTATCAATGCTGAGCATGCATCAAGCAAAGTTGTCTGCAAGTTGTACAGCTTGCAGACAACTTTGCCTTGAAAGCACTCGAGGATAAGGCAAAGATTCAAGTTGTGAGTTATACGAGTGTAACCCGCCCGTTTGCAAGCCAAGTACAGGCCCCAGCCGGGCTCATTGGGCATCATGCAATGATGGCACAACTTATGTGTATTGAATACTTGATCACAGTTGGTATACACATACAGCAAGATCATTCAGCACTGCCAGCGCCAAGACATTGCCAACCTTGAGAATCGGTTATGAGGTACCTTTATAATCACGTTCCATGCCATACTGTGGTGATAGTATCACGGTAATATATCAATATAGATTGCAAGCTTGCTGGGCCCCACAATACATCGAGCAATATGGCAATGCATTGCAGATCTATATGCAGCTGACATGTAATACCTAGTAGGGGTGCAGATGTCGATATTGGGGATTTTGTGACTGTACAGTTGACGCAGTGCATGCACTTCGCAGTGGCACCACTGGTACCACCGGTGGTAGCAACTGTGGATGTATTGTAACAACACACTGTTGACGGCTATCACAACTCAGACTGGAGACAAAACCCTCGAACGTACTTTTAACCGAGTATCTGATGTTGAAGTTGATAATTAATTGCTAGTGAACGGTTGATGGTAAAGTCTGAAGCTACTGCTGGCCAGCGTTGCCTGACACCCTCTGCTGCGAGCTGTCCACGATAAACCGAGTGCAACATCCCGAGGACGCTCACAACGTGTTCAGAGAGCTTCTGGTGAGCAGCCAGTCGTGGAAATTGGCAGTGTGGCACCAGATGTAAATAGCGGCAACCCGCCTAAGGCTTAGGCCGTCGGACGACACAGCAACGTTGGCAAAATTCTGCACAAATCGCCGAACCTGATACATGCAGGGCGCATGGCAACAGGTGTTGCCTCACCCCTCTGAGCCAACTCTTGTTACTGAGGCGGTCGGGGGCGGGCAACGTACGCTAGTTGCAGACACCTTTCAGGCTTGAACGCTGGCTAACTGCGGCATTACCCAAGTTCAGCCCGAAGCGATGAGTCAGTGTGTCACCAATCAAACACCCCACAATGCTGAAACAACACAAGACAGTACACAACTTCTGCTGCTTGCTTGCTGCCGATGCAGTCAAAATGTCAGAAGCTGCAGGCCCAGCAATAGACCCAGAGACAGCCTGCATCGCTTGTGGCTTGCAGTCCAGCCCTGAGACCATGCTGATCTGTGACAGCTGCCAGCAGGGATTCCACCTGGTGTGCTTTGGGCTCCCAACCATCCCAGAAGATGATGAATGGATCTGCCAGGGCTGTGAGCAGCTTGGTATGCTGTCAGTGGGCCAGCCATTGGTGCTCGAGATGGCCCAACTGATGTACACTGACAGCCAGGATCCACACCTGACACAGGGCCTCTTCAAGGGCTACATCAGGGCGTTGGGTGCAATTGACAGGGCCATGCTGCCACCCCGGCGGGAGGTGCAAGTGTTGGTTGAAGATGCCCCAGTCCCTGGCAGCCTAGTGTTCTACTCACGTGCCAGCTTCAGCCGCTTAAAAAGGGTCCCCAGGGAATCCCTGCAGCTTGCAGAGCAGCTCTACCAGCGCACCACATCCCAGCTGACAACTGTTGTCCTGTGCAGCAGCCGCTGGGACATGTTTGGGCTCCCAGCAGCTGCTGCAGGGAGGGCCTCGGAGGCCTGGGCGTCTGGGCAGGATGCTGTGCAGCGGGCCCTGCAGGTGCTTCAGCGGCCCCCTAAGCAGCTCTACCTGCTCAACAGCAACA
>JABEVS010000606.1:0-32996 GCA_018290735.1 Coelastrella sp. MACC-549 | reverse complement strand
CCCCCCCCCGAGGGTCATGCATGTCTCAGCCTGCGATGCATGATGCCTCATGCCAACCACACGCCCTACCTGCATGACTGAACTCAAGCCAGCATGGTGCAGCACCAGCAGTGAAACCATACAACGGCCGCTGTGACAGCAGGACTCGCGTGGTCAAGCCACGGTTCGAGCAGCATACTATGGTGATCATCAGCACGACTTGATTCAGTGATATGTCAATGACTGTTATGTTGGACTCCTATCCGAGGTTGTAGATGCATTTGTCGCCACTAATGCTCGTAATCTTTCGTCTGATGCTCTTTGGCTACGGTGTTATCACTGTCACAGCACCTTGAAGGAGAGAGCCCTTTCTTCCTGACAGGCCTCTTGTGCACAACAGCACGGCTCAATTACTAAGTGCTCAACAGCAAGCAGCAAGATCATCATACGATTAAAAACCAATGCGCACCTGAACTGCAGGCGAATTCAGCGTGCACAGGCAGCATGGACAGCGAGCTCGCGCTTGATTTTGAGGTAGTCGCTGCAAAGATCCAGCTACAGGAGCTGCAAGAACGCTTGCACTGCGCTCTCGACGCAAGAACTGCTATGGCCTTATACTTAGGTCATGCTGAAGATCAACAAGCAAGCGTCGATGGCCAAACCTTTGAAACCGTCAGCAGCAGCTTGCCAGCTGCAGATGACTGGCAGATTTGCCAGCTGCGAGAGCAGATTGCTAGTTTGGAGGCCTTCATAATCAGTAGTGAGGACTTAGAAGCCGCGAACAGGCTGCAGGGCGAGGAGGAAATGAACAATGCAGCATATGAAGTGTCAATGAAGCTTGCAGATTCTTTAGCAGCACAAGAAAGCTGGGAGAAACGAATAGTGGATCATGACGCCGCATTGCAGCAGTGAAGAGTGGGAGGAGCGCGGCGGTCTGCTTGAACAGCCTTTGTACTTGCCCCCAAGGCCTAGCAGCCCTGGTGAGGGAAGTTGGCCCTGGTCCACTGGATTAGCAATAGCAGCTGGCCTCAATACAACAGCCTTGCAGATATGAATTTGTGCAGCAGCAGCAGCACAGCAGATGTATGTCGCTCTCCTCTGCTTAGATGCCTCAAACCAGTTTGCAGAATATAAATCGATCAACTCAACTCCTGTGTACACAGAAGTCAGGTTGGTGCTGCTTCCTGCCGCTTTTGATGCAGATTCAAACAACATACCTGCTGCTGCTACTGTGCCAATGGGTCCCGGGACAGCTGGGGTATGCATCGGATCAGGCATAGCAGTTGTAAGAAGTGGCAATCCCAGTTCCAGTCAGTTTCCTGGGAACTTTCACCCAGCAACTACCAGCAACAGCAGCAGCAGGGCTGTAGCACGCACGGCATGCCCAGAACCGCCATTCTTCTTTACTTCTGGTGTGGCTGACTCCTCACATGGGCACCCCACTAGCAACAATGCAGCCAGCAGCAGTAGCGATGCCGCACCTGCCGCTGCCAACGATACATCTCTAGACCCCAAAGGCAAGCGGCCTATGCAAGTGCCATCTGCAGATCCATACAACAGCAGAGAGAATGCCACAGGCAAGCTCAGCAACAACAAGCACAATGGGGCCAGCAGCAGCAGCGGCCATGAACCGGCAGTGCAATGCAGCATTTGCTTTGACAGCTTCCCAGTCAGTAATATGTTATCAGCAGTGATGCCTCAGCATCAGGCTTCATCTTCTGCTGCTCACGGCCGCTGCGGCCACTTCTTTTGCAGTGAATGCATGAGGTCGTATGTACAGGAGCAACTCAAGGTTGGTGCATCCAATAACACTTCTGCTGTCATAAGTCACACACAACAATGACAAATCAAATCCACAAGTGTGTACCCATTATGTGTGTCTTTACCAAGCACAAGTCTAGACAATCAAGGCCTGTCAGAGACTCCAGTGTGAGACCACTGGTGAAAGACCGGCACACACAGCTCAATCACGCCTATGTGACAAGTCCACAGCAACAACACCATCAAAGTTCAAACCAATCTGGGTAACTGTTCTGGAAAAGTCACACTCAACAGATTGTTTTGTGAATATGCCGAAATACCTGCTGTGAATCTGGACCACTAACAAGTTGTACCTGTTCATCGCATTTTGCCACCTGCAGTGCCGGAAGTACCCCATTCACTGCCCCATGCCATCCTGCCAGGAGCAATTAGACCATGATGACGTGGTTCAGCTGCTTAATGCTGGCACACAGGCCCTGCAGGTACGCGATATTGAGGAATGAATGTTACAGTAAACAGCCGCAAGGGTTTGATATTGCCTGTCTCTTGATTGTACTAGACGTACGTCAGTTGTTGCCTCCAGGGGCCTTGAGACTGTCAGCGAGGTTTCCAGAGTGTAGTAACTTTCCGGCTTGAACTGCTGCTGGTCAAAAGTGTCAAATGAAATAAGGGTAGTCCTGGTCCGCGACATTTTTGGTACTTGTATACAATGTGACAGCATTGCATTATTACATGGTGTCGTACTTGTGCAATGGTGCTTGACATACTGCAAACAGGTTTATGACAGGCTTGTGACCGAGCACTCCATTGAGGATTCCTTAAAAGTCTACTGTCCCTTCAAGGACTGCTCATGTCTGCTGATGAGGCCAGAAAGTGATGTAGGACAAGGTGGTCAGCAACAGGATATCCCATTTGAATGTCCATCATGCCACAGAATGTTCTGCTTGAGTTGTGGAGTAGCAGGCTGGCATCAGGTGAGTTCTCAGCCCACTTACATAGCAGTCATGATTTGAGCATGGCCAATTCTGTACTTTGGTGAGCACCTGGCTTCTCCTCTCTTTGGGCGCGGGGGGGGGGGGGAGGGGGGGGTCTCAATGTTGTACAAATGCAGTATAGTTGACAGGAAGCTCTGCAAATTATTGGCCAACAGAAAGGCGTCATCGGCCATGTCAAACCACTTTTGACAATTAAGCTGTGCTTAGCACATATCCGCTGTTGTTGCAGTTGTGGTTGCAGCTGCGCCTGCACAATCATGCTGACCATGAAATCATGGACCCGCAAGCGAGTACTACTGTGACAGCAATCGACAATAGAAACCAAGATTGCATGGCTTTGTGCTGTTGTTAACTGCATGTAGGGTATGACCTGCCAACAGTTCCAAGCCCTGCCGCCAGAGTTGCGCTCATTGGAGGATGCAGCCATGCTTCGTATGGCAGCTGCCCACTCCTGGAAGCGGTGCCCAGCTCCAGGCTGTGGCCACATCGTGGAACGTACCGAAGGTTGCAACCACATGCGATGCCTCTGTGGTGTGGGATTCTGCTACGCATGCGGCAAGCAGTACCTCAACTGTACCCCATCAGCCAACAACGTCCACGGAACGCCAAGCTGTCAGTGCACAATCTTCACTGTGCCAGCAGAAGAGCCTGGAATTGAGCCGCAGCTACAAGCACCTGCTCCTTTCCCGGCGGCGCCTGCTCCATTCCCAGAGGCGCCTGCTGCTCCATTCCCTGAGGCGCTTGCTCCATTGCCTGCTGCATTCCCGGAGGCGCCTGCTGCATTTCTAAATGCCCCTGCTCGACCCTTGGCGGCCCCTGCTGCATTCCCTGCGCCTATTGTGTTGCGTCCTATGCGACCACGGCCGGTCCGTGGCGGTCGCATGGTATCTCGTACTCGCTGCTGGCATTCAGCTTCAATCCAGGATTGCCCAAATGGTCCCAAACGCTGTTGGTTCTGGCACATTGAGGACGACGAGCCTGCTCCCTGAAAGTTGGTCCACCGTTACGGTCTACCTACAGGGCCTGAGAATTGCGCCACAGTATAGACCAGAACATATGTGCCATCATGTCAAACTGCTACAAGCAAATACACTTGCAGGAAAGTTTTGCAGGAAACAGACAGGATTTGTGAGCTTGGTGCAGTGATGCAGTTGCCGCTGCTTTACAGTGGCTGTTAAGCAGGGTATGTGCAGTGGTGCACCTGCTGCTTATGCTGCATTTTCACAAGAAACAGACAAGATTTGACAGTTGGGGCTGGGTGCAGTAACGCAGTTGTTGATCAGGGTATGTGCAGTGACTCACATCGGATACACCTGCTGCAGTATTTTCACAGGAAAAATTCTTAAAGACAAGATTTTGACGGCTTGGTGCACTGCAGTTGCCACAGTTGCCGCTGCCGCAACAAAGTTGGTACTGCAAACACTACTAGTGGTTGTTGATCAGGGTTGTATATACATATATAATAAATACATGCACAGGCTGCTTGTGCATGCCATGCATCTGAACATGATGTTCACAAGACACAGATGTGGAATGCAATTTTTTTTGAATGCGTTGTGTCTTCTGAAATTGCTTGGATTGAGATATGATTCCCATGAGCGACTTTGTTGGCTCTTACGGGGTGCCCCTCAGGGGCCAGTTGGTACGGTATGGTAAGTACCATGGTGTGATACGGTATCATACTGGGCCAGGGCCTGTTGGCGCTACCAGGGCAATTGCCTTGCAAGCTGTGTCTTTTCACCAGCATACTGCGCGCAAATGTGTGTGTTTGTTGTTCTTGGTCTTCCAGAATGGTTCTTTATCAACAGAGCATGCAGCCCTTAGAGCTGTGCGTAACGAGCCTAAAACAGCAGACCACCACGTTGCACGTACGTGTAAAATTTTTTTAGCCAAGTTGATAATAATAATCAGTACTTTGCAGCCATAGCATTACTGCCATCGGCCCCGCGCCTCAAATCTACCCAGTGAATTCAATCCACTTTCGGACATAGTACGACAGCCGCCAGTGACGACTGCGTAACCCGCCAAACATGTTTATAGCCAAGTTGAGTTGCTACGTGTATATTGATGTACAACACGTGTGATTCCTCCTCGTGCACTAATTCAGAAATGCGTACTGCACGTGTAAAAGAAATTGAGCCATGCAACAAGTTGAGATGCAATGGCAAATGCACTGACGCACGTGTGATTTCGTTGGGCTGTCCGACATGGTGGCTGCACGTTAGTACCCGCAAAAATCTGTGCAGCCACGTGTGCTGTCTGTCTGCCACCGGTGCATACACTCTGCCAGCGTTACGGCAACTCCACACGCAAATATAAGGCGCTATACGTCTGGCGGGTCTGTGAGACGAAGGGTCATGCATGGGTTTTGATGTTGTATGAAAGTACCAAATCACCAACTTCCTACATCAGCAAGGCCCTTGTGTGAGTGAAGCACGGAAGCAAATTCAGTAGAGGATTCCTTGCGGGATGCAAAAGAACTGACACTGCCAGTGCGCAGCAGCTAGAGATTGCCACTAGCCGTCACAGCCTGCTTAAGCCTGGCTTAGAACCACTGGAAGCAATATCTAAGCTTTCAATCCATTGAGTGCAACAGCACCTGCCAACAATTATTGTGTTTATATGTAAAAGGAATAGAGTCACATATGCATGACAGCCGTAGAAACATGTACTACATGTCACATAGTACGACAGCCGCCAGTGACGACTGCGTAACCCACCAAACATGTTTGACTGTACAGTCCCTAACTCCACCACATGCCCATATTGGGTGCCAGAAGCAACTCATAGCCTGAATACTTGTCAACTGCTTGGAATTGACGCACAACAATACACAACAGGTTGTAAACTGCCAGTTTGACAGCGGTCGTCAGAGCGCATGTCAACATCTACTATAGAGGTTCCACACACAAGCACCAACGTCAATTAGCACACATGATGAACTGTGCCAGGCAGATTTGGGTAGGGCCCCCAGCAAAGAGAAAAGACCCCCTTGGCTACTCCGATGTAAGATCAGTATTGCTGCTAAGCAGCAGCAGCAAGATCACAGACCATTTGTCAAGTGCGCATTTGAATTGGTTCATGGCTGTGTGCCATCTTGCTGCTAACAACGCCCAGAGGATGGCAGTGCGTGTTGAAGCACCAGCATCATAGCAACCAATACAGCTGGCATCACAATGCAATGCATAGAAGGTCCTCACACTGCTATGCACCAGTTATGGCAGCAAAGACTGCAACAGATCCACCTGCCAACCCTTCAGCTACACCTCAGGATATCTGCTGAAAGCTGCCCCATGCCAACCGCATCCTGTGCTGCTGCCACAGAAGGTGCTGCTGCCACAGAAGCGGCTGCTGCTACAGCTGCTGCCATCACTGATGCTACTGTGCCTGTTTTGCCTTCTGTAGTAACATGCGGTACAGCCTGCTGTAAACATTATAGTAGTGACCCCGGTTGTGATAAGGTATGCAGCCAGTGTGCTCCATGTCATCTAGGACATTGCTCAGATTGAACATGTCCCGTAAAATGAGCAAGTATTCCTCATCATTCATCAGCTGAGTAGCCTTTGGATACATGTCAGCAGGAGAAATCCCGGGCGCTACTGCACGCTGCAGCTCATTTCGTACATCCTGGGTGGTGGTGAAAAAGGTGATATGCTCTCTCCGCTGCCTTATGTAGTTGTTGATCTCTGATAGGTAGGGCTCCTGGACAAATTTGAACTCCATCCCCGGCGCCAAATCATCTAGCGGGGGATGCGACTTGGGCCGCCAACACAGGCACATCCATCACAAGGTATCCAAAACACCCCAACCAGGGCCGCCAGCTGCTTGCAATGCGGCAAGTGTGGAGGAACACTCTGCAGGAATCCTTGCTGGCTGCTATTATGAAGGAAGGACAGCTGCAGCTGTTGTTCGTGATACAAATACGCCTTAGGAACCCGGCCACCCACAGCTGTTCCTGTCTGACTGCTCTGTAGCTGATTGTGGCGCCACCAGGGTGAAACACCTGCGCCGCAGCAGGCCAAGCTGCTCGTCAGCTAAAATATCGTGTGCAATCCTTACCCAGGGTACCACCAGGTTGTGAGGTTTACTTGAGAGTGTCAACGACAGGCTGTAACTTCGTTGCTGCTGTAGCAAAAGATATGAGGATCAGAAACATGAGCCTAGTCCATGGTCTTGTCTACTTTGTAGCTTCCGGGACAAAACATGAGCAAACCAAGTAGCACGGCTGGGCAGTGAATGCAAACTGACATAAGCCACTATGGTACAGGCGGTGGACAGAGATCTTGCGCCGGCTGCAGCAGACTGACGCCCCTGCAACATCTGCTCACCCGTTGGACCTTTGGGCCAACCACCAGTGCAGCCTAGTCTATGTTCCGTACTCCCACAAAACTACAAAAACAACTTCCTCCTTGTACAATCGGACTATTGCCTGCTGACGCAACGGAGGGGAGAGATAGCTCCCCGAGAGTGCTGTGCAGCACAGCACCTTCAAATACCTTCACGATAAAGTGGCAGATATATTCAGTATAATATTGAAGTCCTGAACGAGGCACGCTTAAGTGGGCAAGCGAGGCAGCAGTCCCCCTTTCAATTGCAGCACACACGGCAGCTGTCATACGATGCTGACGCTGTTTGTAAGGGCCACATTAGTCAAAGCCATATTGAGGGCATTGTTCGGGTAACCAGCGGCCGTTCAAATTTTTTACAGAATAGGGTGTTGCACAGACCCTGCTTGCAGGTGTCGTGCCTCAATTGATCATGGTTGGCGTGTATAACATATTATAGGACCTTTCAGTCTGAACTGGTCGTGTATCCCGAGGTCCCTTCCAAGTGGTTATTCCGGTTGAGCTCGATGCACTGGTAACGATGAACGATTGACGTTGCCACATACCGTATAATCTTCAGCTCAGGATGGCATGGGTCAGCCCTGTATACTGCTGAGAGGAGAGATACCCAGTCGAACTGATCGCTTGCGGCAAAGAACTGTTATTCATTGCTGAATGCATCACTCCTTACTGGGCTGGGTAGAACACAGCTTGCCCATACACCCGGTAGTGTCACATCAGCATCATGCACAATAACATGACCCCAAGACACAAAACAGCATATCACCACTCTCTCATGGTCGCAGACCGCAGCACTGCGAGCAGTGGACATCCAAGGCTTGCTCGACCTGGAGCGCAATCCCCATGCCCAGCGCCATCCAGCAAGCTACTCCAGAACAGTGGCTTGTATGAGGCAATGGGCACAGCCACTGGCAAAAATGCTGAGACCAAAGCAGCAGAAACAGAGGCTATCACAGTGTTCTGCACCTTTTGCCATATCCAGTCAAGGTAAGCAGTGATGGTCATAACCAGCAGCTGTTGCAGCTGCTGAAAGCAACAGGCAACGGCACCATACATTCTATGGACAAACTTTGGAATTCCTTCTTTCCAGTGCTCATACACAGTGTGTCATGGCCACAGCTGTGATACGCCAATATCTAAATGTTGGACACAGGCTACATGCCTACCTACAATAGATATAACAACACTGCCACAGCTTGCATCCCACATTGATGCTGTTGTGTTGGATCCCCCATATTATGAGTACACATCCTGCTCAGCCCTCACACTCTCAACCCCTAGCTAAGATCACCCCTGGTGATCCTTGTTGCTGCTGCTGCATCCCAGAACCTTTGGCTGCAACCTTACTGTCGCATACTTGTCGCTCCAGACTCAGCTGCTTGAGAGAGGGCACCTTCTCTATCACCACAGCTGGCACGAGGACTGCATCCTGAACTGGCTCAGCAGCTGGTTGTTCACCGACTCCGTCAACCCCACCATCCTGCACTACTGTTACAGAGACCTGCTCAGCAGAGATAAGCCTTCCTGCAGGATCTGAGCCGATGAAGGCTGCATGGGCTATTGGTGAAGTTGTGTTGAGGCCAATGGGCGCAGCTAATAATTCCAAAAGGGGAGGCTCAAACACTGCCAACTCTTCAGCAGTGTGCTCAGCTGCTGCAACTGAGCTGGCTGCTGGCACCTCCCCATCAGCCCCTGCTGCAGATGCTGTTGCAGGCTCTGCAATTGCTGACTCTAACTGACCTGGTGGATAGGGAAAGCTGTCCTCTGTGGCAAGCGGCAGTCCCTTGCTACCTGAAGTATCAACAGCAGCCTGATACTGCTCAGTTGCATCTGTAAGAGGTGCTGCAGAGGTCGGCCTGGCAATGCCTGTGGCTATAGGTGGCAGGGCCCATGGCGGCTGCTGTTGTACACCACTGGTCAAGTCTACTGAGAGGAGCTGGTCTGCAAAGTTGACGCCTTCTGCTGCCTGTTGCTGCCTCAACTCAGAGAATTCTGCCTGTGACATGAACACCCGCTTTGTGGTGAACTCCAGAAAGCGCTTGGCGTACAGCTTTGGGGGTGCTACACTGATGCTGTGCTTGTCATGTGTCACTCCCTTGACAGCTCTCTCCAGCACCTTGCGGGTTGAGTAATCCTGCAGGGTCGGCAGAGACAGCAGAGGGTCTTAGGCTTGAAACAATCACCACACCACATGGACGTGTATCGTCCAATAGCAGCTACGTGAGCAGGGCAAACATGCCTGTGCTCGACTAGTGCTGATGTCAAGCGGCCCGAAAGCCGCTCTGCATTCTGGTCACTCCAGTCGGGCCTAGGACTTGCCAAATCCGCTGACCATGAATCTGGGTATGCCTGCGGAGGACTCACCTGGAGGATATCTATAATGCCAAAGCACAGCACAACCTCTTCAGGAACTGGCCTATCAGCTACTGAAGACCCCTTGTCATCCACAGCAGCACCTGCTGCATCAGACAAAGCACCCAGCGGCACTGCCAGCGCTGGCATGTTGATGCCGAGCTGCATGCCGCTCCAAGGTCCAACACCAGCGAGTCCGGCAGTCGGTGCCTTTGGGTCTGGGACCCCAAGCGCCATGGGTGTGTCCACTACCTCTTCGTCTTCTTCAAAGGGCACCCCCAGGCCTGTGAAGGCACCTTTGAGGCTTGCCAAATGAAGCAGTGTTGAGGTCTGGTGCCTTATAAGGTGGCCTGTTGCAATAGACAGACGTACAGTCCATTGTCTGCGAAACTGACCTCAGTTGCATGCAATTTTGTAGTTTACATTGGCATGGCAAAACATCATCCTTCTGCACTGATGCACAACGCACCAATGCCAGCCTCGCAGTGCAGGCACGCTTCTGTGCCATTGCAAAGCGCCTCAGCTCACTGCATGCTATCATTAAAGCATCAGTGCAACAGCGCTGGTGCAGTCCTGCAAGTGGTACAGTGTGAAAACACACTCGCCTGTTGCTGTAGGGCTAGTAGGTTGTCCTACACCATGCGCCAAAGGCCCATCTGCTGTGTCCTCTGCTTCCTGCCTCTGCTGTTGCATGGCTAGAAGGACAGCTGACGGTGGCTCCTTGCGTTGTGTGCGCTTCTTCAACTTGCCACCTAGAATCTTCAGCCTAGAGAGCTCAGCCACATCCTGCAATAACACAGTAAATAAATGCGCAACACGTTGCTTTGAACCCTCCAACCAAACATGAGTAATCACAAGCCTGGGCGCACAAGTGTGCACAAGCACACAGAGGCCTGCACACCCAGACAACATTTAGAGGCAGTAACACAAGTAGACAAGGAAAGGACGTCAACGCTTGCATTTCCTGCAAGTGCCTGCCCCTGCAGAGGCAGACTCCAAGGGTAGCACTGCCGCTGCATGAAAGCTCAACTCTCAATTTGGCATGTCACGTAATAAATCTGGTTTAGTTTCAGACCACTTGCAGTGGCTAAGGTATGGTACCCTTGCCCCATCTCACCTTGACCATCTGCTCCTTAAACCCCATCTCTCGCATGCGTTCCATGACCTTGGCTAATCTTTCCTCCTGCTCAGCAGCACCACTATACAGATCCCAGTTCTTAGCACTAGCTGAACTGAAGCCAGCAGCAAGCATGTGTGCTGGATGACCGCCAGAGACACTACCGCCACCAACAGACGCCCCCGCAGCAGCACCTGCAGTGGTCCCAAAGCCCACAGGATGGCCCCCACCCGCGCTAGAGATGAAGTGCTGATGTGAAGCCGCTGCTGGCTGGTGTGCATCGTCACTGGGATTCAGAAACTGCGCTGCAGAATGCTGTGGTATCTGCTCCAGAGACTGCCTAGCACTGCGGATTGTTGGCGTCCCAACTGAACCAACTGCAGATTGCCCTGCAGACGCAACCGCCGCCTCTAGCTGCTGCTGCTGAGCCGCCAGCCGCTGCAGCTGCTGGGGCGGCTGCTGGGTGTCATCATCTGATATGGTGGACCGAGCATGCATTGCAATCGCTGGTCCTGCCGGTCCAGCAGCAAAACTGAAATAGCTGTCCGGTGGGGAGCCCTGGGTGGATATGGCAGCTGAACTCGGTACAGTGCTCAGCCCAGCAGGTAGGGGGCTCGCATGTGGAATAGACATGCCGTCTAGAGACACTGATGGCACTGGCTCCAGAGACACTCGTGTCATCAGATTGCGGGATGGGAAGTGGATGCCCAACAGCAAAGAGTAGTCCATGACACCAACAGTCCTGCAAAAGGAGCCATTGGCACCTTGATAAGTTGTTATGTCGCCCTCACATACATATACAGGTGAGTTTCCCAATGCTCTGCCAAGCACCGCCACAGCACACAGATCAGCACCACAGCATGCATGTCGAAGGACAGCAAGCAAAGTACAAATCAATGCTCCCAAACGTAGTCACAAACCAAAAGACCTTGTCCGTCTGCACCCAAGCACGCCTTATATGTCTTGCGTCGTCTTTCAATCCACGTGCTGTTGACAACCCTCCCTTCACATGCACTCAATGACAAGTTGTGGACATGTGCATTCACCTGAGCAGTTCACAGTCCGCTGTAAGTTGCTGCATGAGCGCATCATGCGCTGACTGCTCCAGCACAATGCGCATGTCCACATCAAGGTCCTTGAATATGACTGAGGGATCACCATCAGCAGCCCTGCAGCAAGATAATCCAAAAACAGGCACTTGCGTTGCAGAGCTCAGCATTTGGCCCTGAACTCAGCTTAATGCCATGCATTGTCCCACCAGCCTGAAAGCGCTCATTATTCGGCGCATTCAGCACCGGATGACAAGTGGAAGGCCCAGAACACAAGAACTTTAAGATGCAGAACACACAACTGTTGCTCAAGTTGCTATGCATGTTTGGCTGTCACACACTGCTGCCTGCATCCCTGATAAGAACACAAACTGTTGCTGGTACACTCTACATGCAGGGCCACCTGTCACACACGACTGCAGTCACTCTAGCAAAGCACTCACTTTGCTCTGCCCTCCGGCCCAACAGTGCGTCCGTCTGTGCTTCCCTTGATGTCATAGCGCCTGTGAATCTGAAGGTCTGTAATGAAGATGTTGGCCATCACTACAAAGCGCACCTGCAGCCACAAAGACATACATACCCGGGTGCCTGCATTGACCGAACTGGCATAGATGCAAACTAGCAATCAAATCAGGTTACTTAGGTGTTCTCAAGCAGCAAGCACCTGTCCTGAGACGTAGGGCCAACAAGACACAGCTTTGACTGCAGCAACAGATATGTAAAGCAAAACTGAGGGTTTGCTGCAGCACATCGGCAGGTGTGAAGTGCAAACTTGACTACAAGCCAAAGAGCTCACCGATCTGCCATGAAGCGGTGTAACCTTGTGCAGCCCAAAGAAGCGAGTTATGAGCGAGTGCGGGTATCTCTCCATGTGCTCCGCATACTTTGGCAACATATCCAACAGCACTGCCATCTCACTCTTGCGCATGGTCTTCACCAGAAAGCGCTCGTCATCTGCACAACGCAACAGCAGTATCTGTAAGTATATGACATGATGCAGATGCAACTGCGACTGCTGTGCTGGCGTGCACTATGCTGAATTTGATGGGGGTGCATTAGCATGAAGCGGCTTCAGGTGCGATAATGGCAGGGCATTGCCCAGAAGCAGCACAAACAGCAACACAACAGAAAGAACAGCCTATTCACGCAACAAACACGACAGCTGCACACTGGACAAGCGAGCAGCTGTGTTTGTGGTACCAGCATAGTGCATGCAGTGCAAGCTGTCTTCAGTCTTCGCCAGGGCCAGGTGTGTATCAAGTATATGTGCGTATCAAATAGAAAATTTTTGTTTTTATGTTTTATTATTTTTGTTTTTATTTTTGTTTGATGAATGATGAAACAGTTTCTTCTATTAAAGCCTGCTTTCGCACCACTCAGCAAGAACATACTCCCACTCTTGCCCGGGCTGTTCAACTGCCTAAGTGCTTGACTGCCTGCTAATGACAATGTATAATCCGCCTCATCTATCTGCGAAGCGGCTCGCAAGCGCCTGAACACCCGCGGGCAGTAGTCCTTCCATCTGTAGTCTGTGGAAGGGTGGGCGGGCGTTGTGGAACTGCAGGTAACGGCAGTGCATGACAATAAACATCAGTGAGCAGGATGAGCCACGGAGGCAATGGCCATGGCAGGAGGCAATGACTGTGATGGCAGTGCCAGATTGCGTCAGCCCTGAGCCTGCAATCTTGTGGAGTCAGAGACTAGCAGCAGGCCACTGTGGTGCCTGAGACCAGTCTGCAACAGTTGAAGACTAGTG
Source organism: Coelastrella sp. MACC-549 (assembly GCA_018290735.1). NCBI lineage: Eukaryota > Viridiplantae > Chlorophyta > Chlorophyceae > Sphaeropleales > Scenedesmaceae > Coelastrella > Coelastrella sp. MACC-549. The sequence continues at coordinate 19,641 of JABEVS010000606.1, read as the reverse complement.
CCACAGCATACGGTGCTTGATGTGATTCGCCACACCTGCCACTGCTAGGGAAAAACACAGTCAGCTCCTCTCTAAAGTCCTCCTCCATCAAAGCACCACCCCCTGTGGCTCCAGCTAAAACTGCTTCCAGCTGCTCCTGTACATGCTGATCTAATTGCTGCTGGTGGCTGCAGTACTGCTGCAGGACATGCTCCTCCTGTTCCTGCTGCTCCTGCACATGCTGATGTATTTGCTGCTGATGGCTGCAGTACTGCTGCAAGACATGCTCCTCCTGCTGCTGCTGCTGCCGCTGCTGCTCATGGTCTTCATGATGATGCCTGAAGCCACTGAAGCACCCCACATGTGGCACCTTGTGCCCTGGATTGCTGTTCTGCACGCCGCTGGGGTTGACAGCACTGCTAGAGCTCCACCAGGGCCGCAGAACACCCAGCTGTGCGATCAGAGAGTGCTTCTCTATGTTACGGGGCCGCAATGAGCGGCCTACGCTGTATCTAATGCCGAGCTGCAGTTCCAGCATGAGGTTATAGCTATAGTGACCCTTGTAGACGACCTCTCCTAGCTTCTTCTGCATGCGGGGGGTGCGGCGCAGCACTTTCTGCATACGGCGCTTCACCTGTTCAGCAGGCAGCATGACAGATGGCTAAGCCGGCACTGCACCAGCACATTCAAGTACGTTTGTTCCAGTAAGGTGTTTCATCCCTGCACCTGCCTGCTTGCATGCCTGAGTTCCTTCTCCTCACAATACTGGGGACAGCAGGCCACATGATGACCCAACCTGTGCTGCTGTTTGATCCATTTGTGCAGATTAGATCCGTTGCATTCCATCACATTGGTGCATTGCTTTTATAGAATTAGACTGGGCATGGTGGGTGCAGGTGTGCATCTGCATCTACATGACTGCTGGATGCCTGCATACCTTGTTCTTCGGCCACAGGAACCCGAAGATCATCTTTATTTCCTCCGCTGTCAGGGGATACTCCCTCAGCAGCTGCCCCATGTCATACTCCCGCACAAACAGCTTGCGAGGCGCAGCTGTCATAGCGCCAGGTGGCACTGCTGCAGCAGCCTCAACACCACCTACTGTCCCGCCAGGGCCTGATGTTGCAGCTGGGCTGGTGCTAGGAGCATCGGCATCAGCTGCAGCTGTAGCTAACACATTGCTGTGCTGTTGGACTTGCGCCCCTGCTGCTGCCGCTGCTTCACCGCTGCTGGCAGTTGCGGGCCCTGCACTGCTGCTTGGAAGCGAAGCCAAAGCTGGCTTCCAGCTAGCGCCTTTTGTCAAAGTTGTGGCAGGCAGTATCACAGAGTTTTCACTGTTGAGAGCAGCAGCTGCTGCTTCAAAGGGCGAGGCAGGTACTGTGGAGTGCGCTCTCTGCTTTGACGTGTGATGCTCTGGCAGCTGGTGCTCACTGCTGCACTGCTCTGCTGCTGCAGACATGGACTGCTTGAGACGAGGCTTGGGAGGAGGGCTGTCCACTGGTATTGATACTGCAATCGCCTCATGATCTGTTGCTTGTGTGGCTGCTGTGTGGCCATCCTGGGCATGAAACCTCTCCAGAGCTTGCAGGTCTGGAGAGGAGTCTGCTACTGCTGCTGTTTGGGATAAGCCCCCAGGGCTTGAGCCTGTTTGCTGTTGCCCACTTGCTGTTTGCGCAGGCTGCCACCCATGGCTGTTGCTGTGCCGTCGGCTGTTGGCCTCGTCTAATGCTGGCCTGAAAACTCCAAGGCCATGCTTCTTGCCGTGTCTCCAAAACCCATCATACATTGATCCATCGACATAGGTCTTGATGCCAATGCCCTCCCTGCGTCCGTCCTGCACAGGGCGGAAAGGTAGCAGATGAGCATACCATGCGATCTAAGCACATCAACTGCACAAGCAGGCAATCTCAGCAGCATACTGTCTGCAGCTGCATGATTCAGTGTGCACAGCTGTCTGCAAAAGTTGCCTACCTGCTGCTCTGTTTCTGCCACTCACCTTCCATTCTCCATCGTAGCGCTGTCCATTTGCCCAAAGATAGGTTCCAAAGCCATGCATGACTCCATTTCGCCATTCACCATCATAATGGCAGTTATTGGGCCATATGCAGGTGCCCACACCTGATGGGACACCATTCCGAAGGGTTCCGTAATACTTAGCCCCATCAGAGCCAACAAATATATCGACTACGAAGTCTAACGCCATGCCGGAACCTACTCCTGTGAGGGGGGCAGGTGAGCAGCAGGTACAGACATGGCTGGTGGAGGGGGAGCGAAACTTGCGGCTGTCAGCATAATCGCCCTCAATTTCGGCAGTAGTACAGGTTGAATCTACTTGAAATGATACAGGAATCTGTCATTAGGCAGCACAACGAGCCTGGCCGGACGACGACAAGGTGTGAACAGCTGCAGTGCCGTGTGAGACACACACAGATTCATACCATCCAGGTGGATTTGTTATTGTATCACGCGTCCTGTGAAACGCCCCCTGACCTCAGTGCTCAGCGGTGTCAAAGTCGTTCCGCAGCTGCAACGGCAATGTCTGGTTCGATAGAAGACATATTTGTGTTGTATTCCCTGATGACCAGAGCTGTTGCCCACGCACAGGTTCTGGGCTTGCAATCAATAGCATTCAGCACGTCAGCAGCGCTGATGCTTGAGACGAACGGTGTTCGAATCCTTCATATGTTCCTTGAGCACTATCAACGATGCTGCAGGTCGGTCACTCCGACTACAGAGCCCGTATGTTTGACTTGTCAGATGAGCTGTGTGACAGGCAGGTCAGACAGAGGCGTGTCTTAAATCTCATCATGAGATGCGTGTCAGAATTGCTGCTTCTTTCATGCAAGGATGACTGACTGCAGGGTAGCCAGTATTGCTGGCGGACATGCAGACTGAACTGCATAAATTCAGCAGCCATAGCCTTTACTAGAATACTGTTCTAGTAGTGCTGTGGCTGCTGTTACAGTCAGGCCTTTAAGGCAACCGGTTTCATCCATTGGATGCAAGAACTTGTGGCACAATTACGCCTCTTTCAAGAGCCATTGCATGAGATTGGCACATCTTATGGAGCAAAACAGGCTGATCATCACTGGCAAAACACTGTGAAGAACGGATGTCAGCGCATTTGCCACTGGCATTGCTGAGCATCTCAACATGCTGCATGGCTCAATCTCGTGTACTGTGAACAGTAGACTGCATAGTATTGCAAAATCTATGTTAATCCTTGAAGCCAACTTCAACACGGTTTGGAGGCTAAAACTCCTACTATGATAAGATCTCACAAGAAGAATGGCTGGTTGCTGCTGCCTTCGATGAACAACAGCGCCAGCAACCCTAACATAGCTGCTCTGCCGTTGATAATCTCGGCTGTAGGCGTGAAAGGGCCAAAGTTGGCTGGTTGTTTGTCCTTCCCAAACATCTTGTCAAACGGTACCTGAGAAATAAAGCCGAGGGCAGCCGCAGCAGCAAGAGATAAATCAACAACTGTTGAAACAATGCCTTGTTACAGCGGCTGTCATGTCAGGCAGTGTCAGGCAAGGTGAAACACCTTGGGCCAGGCATTACACCGTCAGCACTGGTGGTTGAAAGGTTGCTTGGCTGCCGCAGCCTGTCGGACGACATGCATGCTGCTGCACCATAGATATCACATCTGTTTCAGACAGGGATCGCCATCATTGCATTATTATTAAGAGGCGCTATGTTCATGGGCTAACGGTTCTGGCACACTCCGTTGGCGACTCCCACAGAGTCGCTTCACACAAACTCTGCAAGGCTTTGGCACTGCCCATGGCCGCCATGGCCAAGCAGCACTGGTCATGCTTGGTTACTGAGTAAGACGCATGCCCCGTCTCTCTACTGCAGCTAGTGGCTGTAGTCTGTGCTGTCACTGCTGGTCTATGTCTGCTGCCACTGCTGCTACCACTGTTGGCAACAAGCATTGAAGCGGGATGCCCTGCAATTTCAAGTTATGCACTCTACTTCACTAAAGATAGTACCCAAATCTGCTGTAGACCCTACCTGTCTCAGAGCAGGCGCAAAAGAAGCCACTGTGACGAGCAAGATGACCTCCAGAGCTGCCGCACCTCCACCAGCTACTAATTGAGCAAATACCGAGTCACCATGCAGCTCGTTGACCAGGGCAGCCACAAAACCAAGCACTGCAAGCACAGGCATGGTCTCACTTGGAGGAGCAAATGAGAATGCTGGCATTGGATGGTGAGTCTCAATGGCGAGGTAGGATCAATTATCAATCATTCCAGATGATTTCTGATGCAGAGCTTTGTGAAGACAGACTTCGCAGCCGCGGCAACCTTCATCAGTTGGCTTGCAACTTCACAGCCAGTATGAAAATACCACTCCAGTGTGTTGAATAGCCAGCCTTTGCCATCCGCTTTACAGCATGATGTGAGCTGATATACCAGCTCAAAAATCCAGAACAAGGTTGGCTCAGCGGTGAAAAGTATAGCAGCACAAGATGAGTTCTGAAAAGGCGCCAGTGTGCTTACTTGCTGCTCGTCCATTAATAACTTCTGGTGCTAGACCCTCAAAGCCCATGACCTGCTCAAATGTCTGAGCTCCCTTCTTCGCCTGTCTGTTGGCTGCTGCATTGCTGCTGCCGCTGTTGCTTCCCCAGATGCCGCCAAGGGGATTGCTGGTGGTGGTGCTGCTGGTAGTGGTGCTGCTGCTGGTTGATGGCTGGCTGGTGCTGGCCACGGACTGCTGCTTTACTGGCTCTGGAGGCAATAAGCTGTCCAGAGCATCCAGTGTACGCTGAATCTGCGATAACAAGCAGTAATGTGCACGAGCTAAAAGGTTGGTATAAAAAGGCTGTGGGTCAGGCTGAGCGTTGGTGAGGGTAATGCGGGAAACACATGATTAGCCACAGCGATTGTTAGATTACAGATTTTGGCCTTTACATCCTGAATTTGCATAATGCTGCATAATGCTGCACATCTTACCGAAGCTTCTGCAGGTGCACTCGCGGCAGGCGCTGCAGTTTCCTGTTCAGTGGCCACTGAGCGCGGTGCAGTAAGACGGTTTCTGTCAAGTGACAATTTTCTGCCTGATAATAGCGCATTTGTCGTTGACCGCAGCATCATCGTGGCACTGACTTTGTCCTGGCAACCACACACTGAAATACAGAAAGGTACACAAGATTCGGACTACAGCCCGTGGATTTGTTGTAGACAGCAGCTGTATCCTTATAAACTGCGCACCATTGTCAGTGGCGTGTGATGAGAATTTGCGGGGCTGTCAAACCAAGGCTACAATTAACGCGTGGCTGTCAAACTTCAACGAGCTTTGCTGGAAGGCATGCTCCTTGGCGACTTTGGAAACTTAATGGCAGTGTTTTGAGTTATTGTCACCGAGCAGCTTATTGCCTATGGCACTGCCAGCCTGATGCTAAGGTGCATCTGCCGTCTGCTTAGAGAGATGCTGATTGCCGATACCTGAGATATATCTTCCCATAATACAAGTCAGACTTGTATAATTGAATTATGCAAGAACGTGGATCGATTGCGGCAGTCTTGCAGACCGTATAAGGGCTCAAGCGAACCCACAGTAAGGCCCTTGGCATTTATTGTATTACTTCTGTCTTTACACACTTGCACAAATCATTATGTGTGGGATAATCTGCAGTGCAGCCTACACCATACTGTAGTGATATTCCAGGCCGTGCTTATAGCTTACAGACGCTAAGACATGTGCCACAGTGTAACCTACACTTCAACAGACAAGTGCTGGACAGGGGACATACTGCTTGCCATTCCTTTACTTTTAAGCCTTTCACAACCCATTCTCAGCAGAATACTATACACGAATCCAGCACAAGGCAACTCCCATGTACTCAGTGTAAGCACCAAATATTATTTTGTTATAAAACCAGGGGCCAAGGCCCAGCTGCTGCAGCTTAGCGCCAACCTGAAAGCCGGCCTTGCAGCATGCCCAGAACAGCAACAGATTCATAAACATACTGTCATGCAGTGAGCGCAGGGACACTAGCAGTGACTTTCAAACAGTATGCAACCTTTTAACCACCATGTCTCTAGATGGAGAATCCTCATTAATGAGCAGACCAACTTGGTGCCACTGGCATGAAAACGCAAACTCACGAACCAAACCACCGTCAACAGACCATGAGAGCATAGAGAATAGAGCAGCAGAATCCTGACAGCAGTTTATGAGATGCATCTCTCCGGCTGTATCCTCCGGTACAACACTTCCAGGCCGCTCCTTCAGAATCCAAACCTTGGACCAATCTCCCATGCATCACTTGCATCTCACCTGCGTGCTCTCTGGTGCAATATGCACCACCCAGAAACGCTGAACAACTCTGATTACACCCACCCATGCCACACATAACCACACAAAACTTCAACCAAGCAAAGACAAACCCAACCCAACTACCAGATGCCACCCTTGCTCTTTCCGCCCTTGCTCCCACCGCGGCTGCCCTCATTATCCCATCCAAACTTGCCACTGCTGCCTCGACTGCCGCCGTCCCTGCTGTAACTGCCGCCATCCCTGCCGCTGCGGCCACCGTCACGACTGTAGCTGCCACCATCCCTGTCCCGGCCGCCTCTGTATCCATCCCTGCCTGCACTGTACCCATCCCTCCCACCACCCCTGCTATCCCTACTGTCCCTACCCCTGTACCCACCATCTCTGAAATCCCTGTCCCTACCGCGACCGCCACCGCCCCTGAAAGAGCCTCTAGGACTTACGCCCCTGTCTGACATAGGAGCACGCCTGCCTTGCCTGCCTAACACCATTTCCTTCACATCCAGCGGCAACGAGTGTGGCTTGCTGACCTCCACACCAAGTGCTGCTGCTTGGTCAACAACAGCGAGCATTGCTGCTGCTGTACGTGCTGGCACATCCACTGCCACGCCTTCTGTGCCATTTTCGGTGATGATGCGCAACTTGCCGAGCTTATCACCCATGTTACCTCCTAGAAGCTTTTCCAAGAATCGCACTGTGCTGTTGAAACCATCAAGGCGGCCTCCTAACAGCTTGATTGTGGCCATGCCCGTCTCACCAGTCAGCAAGCTGCGCTCCTGGCCAACAGACCTGCAGCACCAGCAAGTAAATGATAGATGATTATAATCATCATCATAAGAATGATAGCAGAGGTGAGGTCCGTCCGATGTATTGTGCGCAGTGCAGTGAAACAAGCAGCCTTGCTCCTCAAAACAGGGTGTCCCAGAGGTATGTCAGTCAGGAGCCTAGCAATATGCCCACCCAGGTCCTAAATGGATGTCCTAAATCCACACAAGCATAAAGGTTCCACAACTACAGCCAACACTGTTAGCTAGATAGAACAGCAAACTCTGAAGCCCATGGCCACAGCAGCAACACGGGTCAAACCCACCTGAAGCCAGACATGCTCGCCAGTGCTGCTGCTAATACCCGCTCAGGCTGAGGGCTCTGCATCAGCCGTGTAGCAGCAGGCATGAAGAATTCAATTACTCCAGCTTCAACTCGGTCCAACTTGCTGAGCACAGTCCTGCTGGCACTGGCCAGGACATCTGCTGGACTTGGAGTGCCAATGACCTCACCATTGGACAGCTTGACCTGCAGCAGCAAGAAAACAGCAGCTGCTTGACCAATGCTCAGCACCGCTGGCATGAGTATTTGAATGCTTCCTTTTCACAACATCTTGTAGGTGTATGTAGGTGTATTGGCAGTCTTGGTATGGAATGTCTTGGTGCAGGACCAAGCCAACGAACATCAACATGACTTGGATAGCCTAGCTTGCAGGATTCTCACTTGCACTAGCAGGCTTGGTTGAACATAGTCTTTCAACTCACTTGCTGCAGGATTTGACCCAATGACCTAGTTTCCTTGTCTGTGTGCAATACAATGGCCCGGCCCTTGTTGCCAGCGCGTCCAGTACGTCCACTGCGATGCAAGAATGACTCTGAGTCTTGAGGAGGATCATAGTGAACCACCAGATCCACGCTGGGAATGTCCAAGCCACGAGCTGCCACGTCTGTAGCGATCAGCACGGAGATGTCGCCTTTGCGGAATCGATTGAGAGTCTTCTCGCGCTGTGCCTGTGCAATATCACCATGCAGGGCCTCGCACGGCATCTGCTGAGCGATTGCTACTGCCACTTCATCAGCACCCATCTTGGTTCTGGTGAAGACAATAGCTTTGCCGCCTGCTGCATACACACTGAGCAAGTCCAACAGCGCCTGCTTCCTCTCAGAGTAAGAAACCTGCATCACAAGAACAGCATCAGGAGACACAGCAGGCCACATTGATAAGGCCAAAAATTGGGACCGGCAACTGCCTGTAGCACACAGATGCACCAGCAGAGCTTACGTCTGCGGGTATCCTTGAAGCACAAGATAGATCCTATCAGCACTACAGCGCTTGAGTTGCTACCATCTAGCATCAGCTGCCACAAATGGCCCAGCCTTCAACGCCTCATCAGTACAGCCCTGTGGAGCAGACACTCTCAAGTTGTCCTCTCAATACCACTTCATGCACACTTCTAAACAGGACCAGACAGCCCTAAACCTGGGTACTACTGTCCTACCCTACTAGGCCTACCTGCATGACATTGAGTGTCACATCTTCATTCAGCTTCCCGGTCTGATCCTCTCCCACCAGGTCAATAGTCTTGGGCTCCTTCAGGTAGCGACGGGCCACCTTGTTCACCCACCCGGGCAGCGTAGCACTGAACAACATGGTCTGGCGCTGCTCGGGCATCTGCACATGAACAAGAGCAAGAAATAAAGAAGTAAGAGAAATAATATGATTAAACATGTTAGGTCAGGTTCTGCTGATGTGCTCCAAAGGTTGGGGATGAACAGGACCAGATACCACTGCCGACTCTGGTACAGGAAACATGCAGCACAGTAACCACAGCTGCCCAATGCTTGTGCCTTTGCTACATGATACAAAGCAATATCTATGGCATGATTCTGTTACAACATTGCACAGAAGTGGTGGACCTACGCCACCACTTAGATGCCACCTAAGCATGAACCACCTCTGCTGCTTGATTTGCTGCTGGTCCACTGCTAGCTTGCTGCTGCAGTGCCTCACCTGCTGCAGGATAACCTCCATGTCTTCTTCAAAGCCCATGTCCAACATTTGATCTGCCTCATCCAGCACAACGAAGCGGACCTTCACACAGCACACAGCACAAAACAGTAAACAGACTGTCAACATCTGGAAACAGCATGGTGAGCTGCAAACAGAAGGAACTTATTGTACTGTAGAGCTCAGGATGCACATGCACCTGCTGCAGTGTCTGTATTGAAGCAGCGAGGCATTGTAAAGAAGGTGGGCTTCTTAACAACCTGTCTACAGCCAGTCATTGGGCCCTTCACTCCCGGTGTTCATGCAGTACTAGTACATGAACATCTGAAGTCAAGCGCCCTTTGACTGCTGAACCACTAAGCCTGCCAGTGAACATGCTGACAGGGTCATCGCACCACCTGGTTCTTGTGCTTTGAGAAAGGCAATACTGCAAGCTGCCCACATGGCACATGCAGCCTGCAAGTTTTAGAAGATTTAGATAGCCCCCCCCCCCTCCCCAACCCTCCAGCTCCTTGATCTCCTGCGCTGATGTCAGGCTGCTGGCCTGCTGATGTTGCAAATGCCTTTGGCACCGGCTGCTGGCAGCCACCACCAGAAGGCTTCAAACCTAGTCCTGCAAGCCATTGTAACACTTCTAGACCCCATTCGGAGCTTGACCTCAACGCACCTTGTCACCCCTGAGAGACTTTCTGTCGAGCAAGTCCATGATGCGACCTGGTGTTCCCACCACAACATCAACACCATCCCTTAGGTCCCTGATCTGATTTGTGATGCTGGTGCCTCCATAGACGCTGAGAACTTTGAGTGAGGGGCATATCGACTCAAACTCTGTTGCCACCTGCTTGGCCAACTCACGAGTTGGTGCCATGATGAGGCACCTGCAGGCAATCAAGCACACAGAGGTGAAGCGCTATGCTTGAACAGGCCAGCTCACAGAGTTTCTGGGTTATTCTTGTGATCATCATACAGTATATAGGCCTTTGCAGCTGGTACATGGTGTATGGTGCATGTCCAGCTGGTTATTACTGCCCAACTGCAAAGATCAATATCTTGAAAGCTGGTACGGATCTCTGCGACTGGGTAGTGGTTACCTCAACCAGCTGCATGGCTGGACCCCTTATCCAAAGAAGCCCAGAGCTGCTGCTGGTGTAGGCCGTGATTCATGATAAGCTTACATGCAGCCTACCAGCGAACACACCACTTGTAGGTCTTAATATCTGCCTACATTGCCAAAGCACAGCAGCCAAAATCTGAATGCATACTGTGGCGCTGACTAGGCATACCTTGGGGTTCTGCCACGAGCCCTTTTGAGTGTAGTGCCATTGTCTTCTGCCAACAGGCTTTCCACAACTGGCAGGGCAAACGCCAGTGTCTTGCCGCTGCCTGTCTTGGCCCTAGCGATGAGGTCTACACCCTCAAGTGCTGGCTGTAAGACATTGCGCTGGATAGGGAAGAGTGACTCAATGCCACGTTTCTTGAGGGCATATACGATTTCTTCACTCAAACCCTGGTTCTCAACTAGGAGAGTGGTGTCAACCTGCACCTCCTCCTCTTCTTCACCTTCCTCGAACTCATACTCGTACTCGTCTTCGTCGTCAAGTAGAGTTGCAAAAGAACTCTGCACATCCTGCGGCTCTGCCTGTGGGACGAGACGGACAGCCCAAAATTGACCCACTTCAGTTCAGCCACCACCAGAGAGCAGCAGTTGCCTAGATACGCATTACCAATGGCATGGGGCCCATCCCGCCAACTAAATGCAAACAAAACATTAGCAGTAGCCGATTTCGCTGGTCACATTGCTGCTGTATGGTGACGATTATAAGAACGCGGTGTGGCAACCAGAGCATCTTTCAAAACGACCACCACGCCTCATGCTAAGCGTCAGCTGAGCACTAATACGAACAAGTAGATGCAGATTATTCATGTAAAAGTCGACAACTGACACCAAGGGACTAGCGCATGTTGGCCGGCACGATTGGGGACCACAGGCGTGAAGGTATCCTGGGCCCTGAACTGTGAACTTGTGTGTGATACATATGTACTCACCAGAGCGACATTGAGACGGATGAGCGCCCTCTCCTGTGGTCTGCAGGTGGGAGCAGCCAGGCCAGACTTCACACGCGACGAGCCAAGCCTCAAACCTGCCACTACCCTACATTTAATGGGGCACTGTGCGACATCACGGCTCAAACGTTGAGCCAGGGCCATCTCAGCCCCCGTGAACACTATTGCGGGTAGGAAAGCAGGGAAGCAATGAGGCGGCACGAAGTGTCTTGGAGGGTGCAGGTGTGGCCTGGAAGTTTTTGAATAGAAACTGGAAGCGTGCGCAGGGGCGGGCTTTTGACAAGACTTGGTCACTGTGTTATTTTATTCCGGGAGGCAGAGTTAGTTATGATGGCCTTGGCAGGATCCTGACCTGACCCAGCATGCTGCTTAAGTTGCGGAATAATGATCGTGATGAGCCTCAGCTCACAGCGCTGCCAGCAGCTGTTTCTGACCTCACAACAACTGGTTGAACACCGCGCCTGCCTCGTGATTCGTGGGTGCAGCCTGAGCCGGTTGTAGTTGAATCAACGCAGACATAACAGTTTGAAGCAACCACTCTTGCCTATAGCGCGACCTCCCTTTGCTTGCTGCTGGGTAGATCGCTCAACCTGCTCAAGCACTCGTTCCCTTTCAGCATCTTCCTCAGAACTCAAGATGGCTGAGGAAAACAGCATACCATATACTCTTGAGTATGCAAAGTAAGGCACATACGCGAACTGTCCAGCCTGTAAGCTAGATGCTCTATTGCCCTCAGCAGTATGACACCGAGAAAGCATATTGGCACCTTGCCTTCCGTGATACCAGCCGATCTCAGCCTCTTTGCAGCTTTTTACCACCTGCGAAGGCGTCACGCGTGCCACGCCTGCATGGTTTCTGCTCTGCTCACTCACCAGCACACCAAAGAGTCTTGTTTGTGCTGCAGGACTAGCCGATCGACCTGCAAAGGCCCCAAAGCTATCTGCGAGAGTGTCTCAAGCGACAGAACCATCCAGAAAGGTGATCACATGGCTTCTGGATGCTTTCACCTAATAACACTTGCAAGGATGATATCTGCTGGCGTGGCCGTGTTGGGCAAGTCATGTGCTGATGTGCACTTTGTGCAGGCGTACGTGTGCCTTGAATTATTGCCGCAGTTCAGGGCAAATCAACACGTACCCCTGCGCAAACCATCACACTTGCACAGCACAAAACACAGCACTATCAACCAAGTGCCATAAGGAGACAGCTGCAGTGTATGCCTCTTCAGTAGCTTTGCTCTGCCAGGTGCCCAAGCAATTATTCGGCACTCACACCTCAGCAGCCATCACACAGCGAGCTTCAACTTCTTTTCCTACATGTTGTGCTGTAGGCGAGCTTCGTGTTGGCACAACAACTGATTTCCGGGGCCAGCCATCTGTGTCATGGAAGCACTGGTAAGCTCAATGGTAGATGGACTCGCTGGCTGTGTTCAACTGTGGTGGCTGTTATACAGACAACTGCCACTAGCGTACAGCCTGGCCTTCAAAGCCAGAAGCTCGAAGAGCGTTCACATGCACATCATCATCGGCTACAATTGGTAATTTGAAAGGCTGCAGGTCAAAAATAACAAAACAGGTTATATATATTTGCTTTTATCACACTGGCTCTGCTCCAACTCATGCCTAACACAGTTGCTCCTGCCGGAATCAGGTGTCAATGGTATACCTACGCAACAGGCCATTTCCATCAGCAGTATTACTAGTGTTAATAGTAGGCATGATGTCACAGTGTGATGTGTGGGTTTCCTGCCATTTGACATCAGCAGCAGTCACAATCAATAATTCGGTCAGTAAGCAAAGTGTTGCTGCTTTGTGCTGTGTATAAAGTGCTGCCAGAGCACACTGATTCTTCCAAACCAGTCACAAACAGGCTGCCTGGTGTCGCAGCAAACACTGTTGCTTCGAGGTTGCTACTTTGTAAAGCAGTGCAAAGTTGTCCCTGGCACCTCCTCCACCCTGCAAAAGGCCTCATCTGTGTCGCTGCACGCCCAGCTGCCCGTGGATTCCATCTCTTATTCCTTTTTATCGCCTTTTACGTCCTATGTATTAATTTTCTACATCAAACTCTTTACCTTGACAGCCTTGCCTCAATTGCGCTGCTCAGCCCCTCTTGTTCTGCTCACTTCCTGTGACCTTCCGCTTTGCTGGCTCTGCTTCTGCTGCTGCTGCTGCGGTCTTTTTGCCGCCTGGCCATTCCTCATATTGAAACCCGCACCCTGGAATTTCAGGCGGTGCGTGTCTGGCAAGGTGCTGGAGAATATGAAGGCAAAAATGGATGAACCTGAGGACCTGCCTGGCTTTGAGACTCTCAAGGATGATGACAAGGAAAGAGTGAGAGAGGCTTGGGAGGCTGGCATGGTCCCAGAATATCAAGAGGCAGAGGACAAGGTAGGAGTTTACATTGTATGTTGTAATGTATGTTCAATTCATTTTGCTTGTTGTTTAAATCTGATCTGGACACCGGCATTGATGACAATGCAGGAGATGACTGCATCAATTCACTTGACTTGTTTGTTTTGTATGTTCAAATGGTATGGTTTGGTGAATGTATAGTGATTGTGACATAGTGTGTATACTGTCTGCATTTGCAGCTGCGTTGTTGAGGTGTCATTAAGTGCATATGAGCCGAGAGATTCGAACATGATTCTGCAGAGCAATTCCAGTGCGTCTTGGACTTGGTGACACTGGAATATACTGTGGTGCTGCAGCTACAGCAGCTGCACCTTGTGTGCAAGCGAATACTTTGTGCAGCGGCTGCTGCTGCTGCTGTTGCACAATATAATCAGTCAAAGACAGGCATGTGTATCGATATGCAGGACACAATAGCTATGTAGTCTGACCAGAAATGCTGCTGCTGCTGCTGCTGCTGCCAGGTGGGTGCTCAAAAGGAGGAAGGCAAGGCACCCCGCAAGAGCAAGGCTGACAAGGAGGCTGAGAAGGCAGAAAAGGAAGCAGCAAAAGCAAGAGAGAAGGAGGAAAAAGAGGCAGCCAAAGAAGCAGCTAAAGCTGAGAAGGAAGCCGCAAAACAGAAAGAGGTTCGCAATCACAAACCAAAATTTTGTAATGATTTTTATGAATTAAGTACAGGTTTCTATGATGTCGATCAAGGCTCGGGCGATGGCAGTGATGCTGTGTTGTTCCCTTTACCTTAAGTGTACTGAGTGTGCTATTGTCAAGCAGGAGTTGGGCACGGGCAGTACTTGACTGCAGCATGAGGTGTCAAGCTGCACTCTCTTTTACATACATTCTGGTGGTCTATACCCACCCCAAATACTGGTTGTGCTGCATGTATGGTGGGAGCCTCCCCTGCAAGGAAATATACATGTGTATAGTCTCTGTCTGTCCATGAATTCATCTATTCGTCTAGCTGTTCAGCTATCTAAGTTGGTGCCTCACTTTGCTGAGATAAATTTTCGTCAAACACGGGCAGTGGACACACCACAGCTCCCCTCCACATACCATTTTTATAACCCTAGTGTCCAAAGTGAGCGCCGCCAACCTCTGCCAGTGCCGTCAAAGTGTGTGTACTCATATATAGTCTTGATTTGAATAAGCTGATAAATTTTGAATAAGCTGATGTGCATGTTTGTGTGGATCTGCAGAAAGAGGAGAAGGAGGCTGCCAAAGCAGCAGCTAAGGCAGAAAAGGACAAGGCCAAAGCAGAAAAGGCAGCAGCAGCTGCTGCCAAGAAGAAAGCGCCGGCCGGTGGCCGCGGCAAGAAGGCAGCAGCAGCAGAAGCTGAGGATGTTGAAACAGATGACGGGGATGAGGAGGCTGCTGCTGCTGCCACTCCATCTCGGGCCCGCAGCCAGCGCACTGCTGCTGCTGCTGCTGTGAAGAAGGCAGCAGCAGCGGCAGCAGGGCAGGAGCCAGAAGAGGAAGAGGAAGAGGTGTGTTCTTTGACATAATATATCACAGTATCACACTCCTAAATTTTGTTTGAGGTTGCATTGGCACATTATGTTGAAGGCATCAGGTGGGCCTTGGCACACAGTCACACTGCAGAAGGATTACACACTGTTCTGCTTGTGCACCCCAAACAATAAATAAACTGAAAATATGATAAATAGAATGAACTGAAAGTATGAAAATATATCCGATCCAAGCAGGTGCCATACAGTACACCACACAGTACACCTCGCTCCCCTTCCTTTCTTTATCCATGCTCCCATTTTCAGTCTTTCCTGAAAGTGTGAGCTCTGTGACTCATCAATCTACATGGTCATTTCTATGAGTTGTGTGTTGATGTCAATCCGACTAACTGCATGTAGCCGTAGCATCAACCCCAGGGCGCAAATCTACCCAGTGAATTTGAATTATGAATGATCATGTGGCAATGCCTTTGGGAGACTTCACCACTAATTGACTGTCAATTGAATTGACTGTTGAAATTATTGCTGGCAGTCTGGTGAAGTAGGCTAACAATGAAGATTTGGAATATATATGCTGTGCCCTTGACTTGAAGACACGTTTGTATCCATAGGATTATAAAAGAGGAACAAACACTGTGTTTTAAATATCTCAAATTTCTAAATATCTCAATCTAATCAATCCCCCTGTGACTGTCGAAACGTGCAGGAGCCTGCTGAGCAGGAGGAGGAGAAGCCACAGGCTCCAGTAGCGAAGAAGACAGCAGCAGCAGCCAAGAAGCCAGCTGCTGCTGCTGCCAAGCCTGCCGCAGGGAGGGGCAGGGGCAAGAAGGCAGCAGAACCAGAACCTGAGGAGGAAGAAGAGGCTGAGGTGAGGAATGATTCTATTATCTGATTTATTTATTATTCTATCACTTGTTGCATAGTGTATCATCTTTGCATTGAACATGATATTGATAGATAGAAAGAGGGTTGTTACACGTGGATACTTTCACTGTCTCGGTCGGCACTCTCCACTTAGTAATGTTATATGAGATGAAAATGCCAAAGCAAAAACTGTGATAGATGCTATGTCAGCTTTAGGCAGTGTTGCTTGTTGTTTTCGGTTCCTTAGTGGTCAGGTGCTGATACCTTAAAACTCACGTTATGTCCAACTCCAAGCACCTCTAGTGCTTGCGAATGGTGTAGTCCTGAGGCAGGGCACCGTCTGGCTGGGGTGCCTGTGTGCACCTCTTTCTGTGCTGCTTGACTGTGTCCTTATCATACTTTGAACAGCAGCATAGGCAGTAGATTGTTTAGGAAGCTGAGAAAGTGAGGAAGCCCCCCCCCCCCCAAGTACTTAAGATAAATAGGTGTAATTATGAAGAACCTTTATTGTTTGTCAATGGGGTGAAAGAAGTACTTGAAAAAGCAAAGAAGATAATGAGAAATAATAGTAAGAAGATAGCTATTGAGAGGGGTGTCAAGAACAGAAGCAGGAGTGACTGGTGTCACGGCAAGAAGCATTTGCCTATGCTGCCTTTTGAAGTATGATAAGGACACAGTCAAGCAGCACAGGGAGAGGTGCTCCTCAAAACTCATGTTATAGTTAGCTCGATTCAGTAATGTATCACTTTATCATCTGCACCAGTTACTTGTATCAGGCGACGCTGCCTCTCAAGAGTTCTCATGTTGTCCTCGCCACTGGTCTGTTCTACTGTACCCACTGTCAAGGCCTTGCTTCTGGAAGTCTGATTTTCTAAACGTTGACAAATTCAGACTTGATAAGAAAAGCAACAATCAGATATCTAAAACATAAGTAACCCATTTTCAGATACAAGTAACCCATCAGCCGTGCTGGTTGCTGATAAGAAAGCTTCTTGCAAGAAGATTAATAGATAAACACAATTGTGTTTATCTATCAGATGTTTGAGTTCTGCCATCCTCAACTTGTGGTCTGCAGGAAATGGAAGAAGAGAAAGAGGAGGTCAAGCCCGCCAAGGGCCGTGGCAAGCGGGCGGCTCAGGAACCAGCGGCTCCAGCAGCCAAGAAGCCTGCTGCTGCCGCCAAGAGGGGCAAAAAGGGAGCAGCAGCAGCCAAAACAGAGCAGGAAGATGAGGAGAAGCAAGATGAGGGTAAGTAAAAGTATCAGACGTCATGTTAACAAAGTATGTTTTACGCACAAGGTGTGTGTCAACACCACTGATTCCAACCTGAGTATAGCTCTCTTATACGGTTAGTTATGTAGGATACCTGCAGGTTGCATCTCCTGTAGCTGTAAAGTAAGCTCACTATGTATACTATATATTCCCCAAACAATATGCAGTTTGTTACCTCTGCTTGTCATATCTAAGTCGAACAGCAGGACCGACATCTAGCCCAGCAGCAGCCTTACAACCTGAAAGCCGTTGTGACCCTACAACATGTAGATGACTTTTTCCTTGCTGAAAGACCGTTGCATGTAGAAGCACTACCTTTGTGTGATAGTATGCATGCTAGTATGCAAACCATGAAACCAATCTTTCAGACAGCCTGACAAGATCGCAGTTCTTTGCTAGAGCACATAGCTAGGAAGCTACAATATATGTTCAGGAATGCAGGTACCCTGGAACTTAAATGGCCAATAAGACTTGCAGATACGATTTTCTGTGTGCTGGTATAGCCTTCTGTGCACTGCTTCATGGTGCCCTGAGGGAGAGTTGACCCTTGTGCACATGACAATCATCAGCAGGGTTTAGACCCTGTGCACAGATGATCTGAGAGTAGGGCTAAACCCTGAACCTGATGTCCACTGTTCTTCTGCCTTATTGCTTCCAACGTTTTTTGTACATAAAGACATGGAAGAGGCTGCAGAAGAGGAAAGGCCGGCACCCAGAGCCAGCAAGGCGGCTGCAGCAGCAGCAGGCGGCGCTGCTGCTAAGCGTGGCACTAGGGTGAGGAAGCCCTCTGGCAAAGCTGCTGCTGCAGCAGCAGATGACGCTGCTGCTGCAGATGATGTCAAGGCAGGGGCAGAAGGAGGCGAGGTTGATGCTGAGGAAGCCGGGGATGCTGGTGATGGGGATGGTGGTGATGCGGGAGATCATGATGAGCCGGATGAGGACGCTGCTGGTGATGATGGTGGCGATGATGATGATGATGATGATGATGGCGATGGTGGTATGGCTGAAGGAGAAGGAGAAAGTGAAGGAGCATAAACTAATACCGGGCTGTTCATACACCAGTGACTCATGGCAATCAACGACTGTTCACTATTTCTGTCAATAGACCAGTAGAAGTTTTTTGTTGCGTATGTAGGACATACAACAATGGTGTGTGGGTGTTGAGCTGTTGCTTGGTGCATATGCCCAAGGTTGAGATGCAGCACATCTCTACAGCGCAGTGGCTGTCCATTCGTGCCACAACCATCGCCTGAGTGTCTTCTGCTCTGTGGGTGTTGCCAAAGGTGTTCCAGTAGTGGTTGAGAGTTTTACGATTTTAACATTATCGGGCTTGAGCTATCTAAGTCTCTTTGTGGTTGATGGTTCTGAAAGGAGGCATGTATTGAAATTTGGCTCAAGGTCACTGATGACACACCATGGTGGCACCAATACTGTGTGCAAACGTACCAATAATTACTGTCATATGACTGTCAAATGACAGCAGTGTCGTGCAATGCTGCTGGTGAAATTGCGTTCATGGCGCTCATGGCATGCTGTTCTATGCATCTAAATTTGTTTCAAGTCATGACCCTCATAGTGTGACAGCAGGTTGAAGGTTTTGTACGCTGCCAAGAACGGTCCTCTGATCCACTCCCTAACCGTTAGGTGACCGTTGGGCTTAGCTTAGCCAGGCTAGCAATTAAGGAACAGGCACCTTGCAAGGCCTACAGCCACCCCTCCCAGCTGTTGCGCCTGGTAGCTGGCTTTGTCCCAGGTGCATGCAGGTTGAAGGTGCAGACCGCATCCTGCAACAGCAGCAGAACAAGCGTGAGGAGCAGCAGCAGCGGGCATCAGTGCCTTGGCAACCTTAAACCTTCAGCTCCCACATAGTCCAGGGATCCTCTTGCCCAGTCACTGGATGGCCGACTCGTACTCAAGTCCTTCAAGGACCAATCTACTGGCA
Organism: Coelastrella sp. MACC-549; assembly: GCA_018290735.1. Lineage (NCBI taxonomy): Eukaryota > Viridiplantae > Chlorophyta > Chlorophyceae > Sphaeropleales > Scenedesmaceae > Coelastrella > Coelastrella sp. MACC-549. The sequence continues at coordinate 596 of JABEVS010000606.1, read as the reverse complement.
AGCCTCGCGAGTACTGGGGCAGACTGCACTACCTGGGAGCGCTGAAGCGTCCCTACTATTTCCAGGTCATCCACGAGGATGGAGACTCAGATCAGCCACAAGTACTGCCGTCCGTCGCCACCTTGTGCCTGCAGCCTGCAGGCATCACAGTCCCACCATATCAGCCAGACACTGTCTGGACAGTGTCTGGCTGCGCTGGCAGCGCAGTAGCAGCTTTGGTTCAGCAGCATTCACAGCATCAGGTTGCAGCAACAGCCACTGCTGCTGCCACTGCTGCTGCTGCTTCCGCTGTTGCTGTTACGACATTTCCTGTAGAACCTGTTGATCAGGTGGCCTGGAGTCAGCTGCAGCCATACTATGGTAGGTAGTACTTGCAGCTGTCCTGGGCACAAGGTATCACAGACCAGTCAGCAGTGGAAGCAGCTCATGTCACAGCAGCAGGGGCACATTTCCCTGAGTTTTCAGGGTAACGGCCGGTGTAAACCGGAGGCAGGAATGTGCTCCTACCCAAGCGCCCGACTCTGCTGGGGTGTGGATCGAAAGTGGCTTGAGAATGTACTTAGTCACCCTTGTCGAGATGTCCCCACCTAGGTCTC